>OZ020616.1:578923-839024 GCA_963971575.1 Liopterus haemorrhoidalis
TAACTAGAATTTCGACAAAATAGTTTAAACAAAATAAAAATGAAAAAATTAAAATTGACGGGAATCGAACAGTGTTTTGCAACTTACGAAGCGAGAACGTTACCACTGGACTACGGACGTTCACTTGTTAACTGTGTTAAATACCGGATTAAATATTTTGTATATTTTAGTTAAATACACAAAAAATTCGTTATTTTCGGAAAACATAATCTGATTCCTATTGTACTATTCCGGTTCACACCAATGTACATTACTTAGAATTTTTTCAGATTTTTAGTTTAAACTATCTGGGCTACAGGGTGTGGGACAATTTTTTTTTGCACAATTTTGGCAAAAATCGCCCCAAAATAATTTATTTTGATCGTTAATCCACGTACCAAGGGCTTTCATTTGATACCCTACACAGAATTGTAAAAAAAAAAAATTTTTTTCGATGAGCATATATTTGTTTATATTTTTAGGGGGATATGTTTTTTAGATGTTTTAGTATTTTTCCTATATGCGGGTCAAAGTGTTGTATAAGCATGCTAAATTTCAACTTTGTAGGTTTAGTCGTTTGGCTACAATTTTTACCGAACAGACAGACAGACGACAAAATGACGGTATAAAGGTTTTTTGGTCATACCTACAAAACCCTAAAAAATACTCCTATATTATTATTTCAAAAAGATTATATTAAGGTCAGGTCTTTCTACTTTCAGGTAAACCTCTAGGTAACTATCTGACAGAAGGAATATAATAGGCGAGATCGTAGAGAAAGTAACTGGTATTTTTCGTTTTAGTCCCGACCAGAAACAAACGGTATTTATTTGATGGTCAGACCCTCATTACCCTATTCCTTTTATCAATATTATGTTTATATTTAATGTAAACAATTTTCCCATTTAATTTTCATTGAATATATTTTTACCTCAAATAACTGTGTTTACTAAATAACATTTTATCAATTAAAATTTAAATTAAATATTATCCCAGAGTATTTAATTGGTGAATTATATTATTATATGCAAATACATAATCGACCCTCCCCTCCCGCTAAACTCCCCTCTAAAAACACTATCAAACTCGATCAAACTGCGACGAAGGTTTGAGAAGAAGAGTATCATTTTCACGATGGCGTTGGAAGCGTAGTATATGAGCTGTGTAATTAAGTAACCGGACTGGCAACGTAGCGTTTGATCTGGCAACATGTGGGACGCGGGACTTGGAGGGGCGGCAGCTTAACATGCGATACGCCTTCAATACGAGTTTGAACTCGCTAGAGTAATTTTTCTGTCCGTAGCGATTTTTTTCGTGAAACAGTTTTTACTAGTGCGTTCTAAAAATGAGTGGCATTCATTTCGAGCAACGGTGTGCTTTCAGGTTTTGCTTCAGACTTGAGCACAGTGCAACGGATACTTTTGCAAAACTTCAGCAGGATTACGGAGACGTTGTTTTGTCAAGGACCCAGGTTTTTTGGTGGTTTAAGGCAGTGTTTCTCAACAAAAAATGTACCGCGGACCAGTATGATATATAATTTTCTAACACGGACCACTAATAATAATTGTTTCATTTTTTGCAAGAAAATAAATATATTTAATGTGCTACTAAATACATTTATTTTATTTGTAGATAACCACAGAGATTTTACAGGAAATAAACAAAATATAAATTATTTACATAAAAAATGTGCTTAAAAAATTTAAACAAAACTGCAAAAAACACATATAAAACTTTCGCGGACCACTAAAATTTTTCTGGGGACCACCTATTGAGAAACACTGGTTTAAGACATTTTCAGATGGAAGAGAGTTGATTGAAGATGAATCACGCAGCGGAAGGCCTTCATCTTCAAGTACCAATGAAAATGTCGACAGAATAATAATAATAATAATAATAATAATAATAATAATATTTATTAAATAGCACAAATCCGGGATCTTGTGCGTTCAGATCACCGGTTGATAGTCAGAATGATCGGGGAAGAGTTGAATCTGACTCACACTACCGTTCATCTGATTTTGACAATGCGCCTTGTCATACAGTAATTTCAATAAACGAGTTTTTAGCCAGTAAAAACATTCCTGTGGCTCCTCAGCCTCCTAATTTGCCTGACTTGAGTCCTTGTGACTTTTTCCTCTTCCCAAGATTGAAAAATCACCTCAAGGGACGTCATTTTGGGACACTCGAAAACATTCAAACGTCCGTAACCGACCAGCTGAAAGCTATTCCAGTATCCGAGTTCCAGAACTGCTATGAGGATTGAAAGAACCGTCTCCAACACTGTGAGGCTTCCCAAGGAAGTTATTTTGACGGAGACAATATTGAATTGTAATTCTATTCGAATAAAAAAATTAAAAATCAGTTCGGGTACTTAATTTAACACACCTCGTATTGTATATTTATGTAAAATTTTGCAATAAAGGTTTCGGTAAGCTAAATATGTTTTACTTTGACTCAGGGGCCCCAAAATGATTATTAATTTCAGGCCTCCGGAAGTCCAGATCCGCCACTGGAATAAGTAACTTATTCTAATCAAAAGAGTAGCTATTTAATATTATTTTAAAATTTTGAACTGAATATCTAAAAAATCAAGGATTTGGCTGTATTGTTTATGGCAGAGAATGGTATAAATTCACCATTGTCATCAAAATTGCAATATATTTAGGTACATTAGCGCGTCGGCATGAATGTTAAATAATAAATTTTTAATATTGAATTTAGTTAATTTAGTATTTGTAAATGATTTGAAAGTTTGTTGACGTTAAATGATAAATTGAAAATTAAATTGGAACGCAATGTTTCAGCAATTAAACGAAATGTTTATTTGCCATAAAGCAATTTGAAATTAAACCATCAAGTGCGATCATAAAATACTATTACGATCATAAAATCCCGTTATCCGTCAACGATAAATGTCATTTTGCATATACCGGACAGATTCATATCCAGGCTCCTCATCAACTGTATGTACAATGTTGGGCCACGGTTATTTCATATTTTACCTACATTTTACAGATTTATGCCGTATCTGAAGACATGTATGTGAAGTAAATTTTCATACATTTAAGGATTTTGTAGGTACAGTAAACCCCGCCACTCGACTGCCTCTTAGCTCGACGTTTTCGCCATTCGACATAAATATCGAGAGTGAGAGTCGACGGAAGCATCGTTATCCGACGCGTGATCGAGAACCGATCACGTGATACATATTTTAGTAAACAAAGCGAAATGAACGCATGGCCAACAGTTCGCGCCTAGATATTTTGACGAAAACAACTCAGAATTAGTGCAGGTATGAACTTTTTGTTTTTTGCTAAAATGAGGGATTTATATTTATATTTATGGGTCCAAAGAAGGCTAGAGATGCAAGCATAGCTAAAAGGGAAACAGTAAGAATCACTATGGAACAGTAAGAATCACTATGGAACAGAAAAAATTGATGTGAAGTGTGAATTTTCACACATTGCAGGGTTTCGCAGGTATATAATAAGTGAAGGCGGCATGATGAGTGTGTAGGACAAATTTTGCTTTGTAGTAACTACGGCAAAATGAACGATCTTTTTAAAATAATTTATTGTCTGTTAATCTCAGAGCTTTAAAAACAAATTTTATGTTAAAATATTTTTTTGTTAATTTTAATTCGAATACCTAATATCATTATTTAGGTTTCTAAATAAGTGCAGTATTTTTTTTATATAACAAGGTTCATTAAGATTTTGAAAATTGGGCCTATGGCTTTCATTGGTTGTCTTAAATCATACGCTCCGCCCCTCTGGCTTCGTATAAATGACACAGAATGAAAACATAATTCCAATTGGTTATTAAATTTACGCTCTTGAAAATTAAATTCAAAATGTGCTAAAATATAACTAGAATTTTAACAAATTAATTTAAACATAATAAATATGAAAAAAAAAAACAAAAAATAAAATTGACTCCACAAGCCAGGAACGAACCTGTGTAGTGAATAACGATCCTGTGTGGTTGTCGAGCAACTGAGCCACTAGACCACCAAACGCTTATCAACTTATTGTGTTATAAGAGTATAACATGTATGCATCGTCAACCAAAAAACACAAAAGATGCGTTATTTTCCGAAAACATAATCTAATCAAAAATTCCTGTTGTACTATTCCGGTAAAGGGTTATTTTGGCTTTATCTACGCACCCTAACAAGGCACTATCTGGCGAATTTCGCTTAACGATACTTAGAAACGTTACATGAAGACTTATTGTTTTGTCCTGTGACAGTAATTTATTGGTTAAATTAAAAAAGTTCAGAAACTACAGAGATAAAGTAAAGAGAGTAAGTATACTAGATTTAAGAATAAAGATGGAAATTATCTGTGTGCATTTAAAAGTTTTTCGCATCAGCTTTTCAAACAACAATTAAGGTAGGAATAATAAAAGTTTTCAATTTAGTTTTAATTTTGTTTGTAAAGAGTTTTATTTTCCACAAATCCAACACATGTACAAACAATTTTCCAATTTATTTTAAAAAACAACTCTAACAAAATATCAGACTTTTATAATTTTATTTTGCAGGGTTTTGTAAGTATGACCAAAAAATATTTACGTCACTCATGTGTCTGTTCGATTGAAAATGTTCGGTAAAAGAGGCTTTAATAATTTTTACATACAATTTTTTGTGACGGAAATGACGTCACTCCAACGACCACAATGGCTGCCAGTATTTTGTTGTTTTATTAACCTGTATTTTGATAATTTAAAGTACATGCATAATTTAAAAATCATAACTAAAAAGCAAGGTTAAAATAGTTTTTAATTATTTTATAATTTAATATAAACGCATTTAACCTGAAATTTGGTATCTTGTCAAAATGGTTAGTTATACAGTCTGCGCCCGGGCAAAAACGTAAAATACAAAGACTAAAAGAAGCACTTTTCATTCGTAAGTAATTTTCATTTACATTATGTAATTATATGAATTATATTTTGATAAATCTCAACATACACGTTACTTATGGACAATGGCGTACTGTAAAAATTTTCTGCTATAAGTTCTGTATGTATTTATTTACTTTTGTGTATCATTAATTTTATAATAATAAATTACAGATGTATACTAGTGTTTTATTGATTGTTTATATCTCCTATATTTAGTTTCTTTTGAAAATATCAAGACTGGTATTTTTTTCTTTTAACCGATAGCAATTATTTTAATAAATGGCCCTACGCCACTGTACAGCCGGAAACTATCGTCCGTCATTTTGAAACACCATCTTGGTCTTGCCAAATAGCATTTAATACACCTTTCGTTAGTATTTTCAATGTATTTAATACACATTGTTTTTATATATTTTATAAAAATCCGGGGACCTTTGGAAACAATAAATAAATAAAAATATTTCACTTTCAAGTCGTACTTAACCGAACGGCGTAGCGAAGTGGTAACACATGTGACCTGCGTTGCTAAGGTCTCGGATTTGAATCCCGTTCAGGCATGGAATTTTTCACAAATAAAAAATTGTCCTGGCTAATTGCCACAGGAGCAAAGGTCTCTAAATTAAATTTAAAAAAAAGTCGTATTTAAAAGTACAGTCTTCCTTGACTAAAAATTAAATATTTTATGTGTAAAAATATGTGTAAAAATCACGAAAAATCAAAACTGGTATAATTACATTACCAATCTATATAATGATGATCAGTAAAAATATTGATATATTATTTGAACATTTCTACACAAAACTCTACATATAAAAGTTATTTGAGACCCATAAATACGTATAAAAAAATACCGAAAATTACTGCCTACAAACTATTAGAAATACTAGCAGAAATACCTGGGAGAAAAATAAACGATATTTACATTAAAAAGAGTTTAATAATTCTTTTTTTGAATATTTTAGTTATTTAATTTAACCCTTTACCGCATAGTGTGCCATATATGGCACATTCCGATTTTTATTTTTTATTTTACTTTTAAAACTCAATCAGAACGTTACTTCATGAATGTTCATATATGCCACATACACAGCAATGGATCCTGCAGTATCTCAAGTAATGGGCTGCAATAGATTTGAGGATATCAAGCGGAATTTGCACTTCAACGATAACTCTGAATTTATTGAGAAAGGACAACTAGAAGATACGACATTTTCTTTCAAAAATTCGAGGGCGACTGCTTTAATCTCTAATGAAGAACACCTAGCAATTGACGAGCAAATAATACGGAATCATTTTCTTTTGAAACATAATGTAGAATCATAATGTTCCATGTATGGCACAAACCCAAAATTAAAATTTTAAATATATTTTTTTAATTAATTTTTTTATCAATAAGAACCAATTCCTAATGCTCATGAATTATTTTAGCCAAAAATAAAAATTCATGCAGTAAAGGGTTAAAAGCGTTAAATATAGCAAAAATATTGTAATTCCGAAAAATAAATTATTCAAATTATTTCAATGAGAGGTTAAATACAAACATACGTTACCTTCTATTTTAGTTTTTTAATTTAAGAGCGTTTAATTTATCAAAATAGTTTTATGTAGGGTTTTAACAATGGACATAGGCTGAGTACTATCTGTCATCAACTGGTATGTGTAACGTGTAACAGCCCAACACTCATTTGGCAGAGCAGGTCAATTTCACGAAGTCTTACGACATGACACGAATCCTAACATTCCCACACACAAACAAACATACATTGCACTTTATATATTAGATTTATTGAGCGACAAACAACATCACATTATTTAATAAATGTCTTATTAGATATATTGCAATTCTGTGCAAAATTTGATGTTATACAATTAATAATTTAATTTGAGATTGTTCGTTTTGTATAAGAAACTTATAATGTGTGGGCGTTGTATCGTACATTCTGTTAATCTGTTTATTTCACGGTTTATTGTTTCCTTAGAATCATTTCGGTGTAGGTAAGGTACGGAACAAAGCTAAGGAACCCAACATAACCAAGGATACAACCAACAAGCGACAATCTGTCAGCGCGATCTTTGTCTCTGCCATTATTAGATTATAATCCAATTAAGGTATTTAATATTTAATTAAAATATTAATATTTCATATTAAACTTACACCAGCTACCAATTTACTTATGGCCGGTTGCCAAACAACCAATTAAATCATTTAACTCTAGTTATCCCTATCTCAAGTTAAAAACATATATTTTTGACGTAGAATACGTCTCTCGTTTCGTTTCAGTACAGGCTCCTTCCGTAAAAATTCGTGTCACAAAAAAATTTACACCAGACTTTCTTCAATAATTTCAAAACTATAAAAGCTAGCAACAATATAATAACCGAGTTAAGAACAGTGAGATCAAGAGTCTACCGAAGTATACTAGCGTCGGCGAATCAGTGCAGTTACGTCACACAACGTAACAAACAATTGCATTCTTCCAAACAATACATTCGTTTGTTTCGTATTGTGACGTAACTGCACTGATTCGCCGACGCTAGTATAACAATAATAAGTGAAAATCTAAAAATGGATAAAATTAGAGGTATAGGTGTTTACCGACCGCCAACATATATAAGGGAGGTAAACTAAAAATGGCCGCGAACTAAACAACGAATTGGGATATATACAAAAATGTTTGAAAATAAATATTTCAAAAATCTTTTAGAATTAAGAAATTAAATTTTTAGGGGGCAATCAGTAGAGTTTTGTCTATTTACTATAAAAATTTCTTTTCTTAATATACCATAGTTCTGGAGTAATAAAATTCGATATCGAAGGAATACACAAAAAATTAATAAAACCAGAAATTTCAAGTGAAATTGGGCATAAAAATTATAAATATATGATATTTTATAATAATTATACCCACTTACAAACATATGTAGCCTGAAAACCTTTATTTGAACAAATAAAATATTTTTACCAATATTACGCTGTCTCTCTCCAATACATGGAAGAAGGCCTCCATCTCTCTCTTACACGTACAAAAATTGTTACAAAAAATAAAAAAATAAACAAAATACATCAACAGAACAGTGTCAAGGGGTAAAATTTTTTTTAAATAAGTCGTGTATACCTACCAAATTTCTTAAATCAGCTCCAGAGTTGAAATATTAATTTTATAAAATGCGAAATTCTGCTTACTGAGAGACGCTATTTTGTTATACTCATATTTTTTCACAAACACTCGACTAGGATGAAATAATTATCTAAAAAATTTCTTAAGGTGTTAATTTAATTGTTTTTAATGTTTTTTGAATTCGATGGCCACTTTTTACTAGTTTTTTCAATAAAAATGTAACGCAAAACACGATATGTCAACTGCTTGGCCATTGTTGTAACACAGCACTACGAGCTACAACGGCAGAACCTCCAACTAAACAGCGAATTGGGATATATGGAAATATACTTAAAAATTAGTATTTCAAAAACATTTTAGAATTAAGAAATTAAATTTTTAGGGGACATTCAGTAGGGTTCCAACTATTTACTGTCAAAATTTCATTTCTTAATTCAACATAGTTCTGGAGTAATAAAATTTTATATCGAGGGAATACACAAAAATTTAATAAATCCGGTGATAACAAGTGAAATAGGACCTTTATTTATTGAGGGGGGGGCGGAAGACAAAATTAATGTCCTTAGTAGCTAAGACCAAAAAATATTTTAAAAAATTATATTTTGTCTTTTCTATGGATACGACAAGCATTTGTTTTATGGCTATGTTGCTTTTGAAATAACTCACTTCATTAACATTATATGTGAAACATGTATGTTGCTCCTTAAATAATTCACCCGGTATATGAAACCTTTAAATGTAGGATTCATACTAATATGTTCAATTTACACAGCAATTTTTTGGTATTGATAAAAAAGTAAAAATGTGACTCACCTTTGAGGTTTTAAGCTTGTAGAGAATCTGCAGTGTTCCAGCGCTACTATCCCAAAACTTGATACTTCCATCAGCATGTCCAGTGATGATAATCTCGCTATAACTGCATGATGCCGCATGCCATTCACCTCCACTAATAGGCCATTCGCGATCCGAAAACCCCGTCCTTTTCGCCGTACGTCCAACCGAATAAAAGGCAGGTACCAAATCTGCAGGACAATCAGCCATATACGCACAACACGTAACAGGCGATTCATGAACATCCATTGGATAAGGATTTTCCAAACATGGATAACCAGCAGTCTGGAGATCCATAACAACTAGATCATTTTGAAGAAGAACAACAATAGCATATGGCTCCTGCATTTCGTTACTCCAAGGTGTCTCACACAGCGTAATAAAATCAATCACATTATGTTCCATTTCTAAAACTGTTGTTGTTTTCGCGTGGATAACCGTTATGCTTGGGGTTCTACCTGCTTGGTCGTAAGCAGTACCACCGGAGAAAATAACGTACGCTTCCCCCGTTTTGGATGACTTCCATTCGACTTTCCCGATAGGTTTGCAAGAATCTGGAGGTCTACCACCAGTTCCACCCCCAGGATCCGGTCGGGCGTGGGGTTGACTAACGTTAATTGGTTTGGAAGGTTGACGAAGCAACCAAGTGGTTAACGTCCCATCTGTATGAGAACACATAAATTGCTTCCCTTCATGGTGCCAGGCAGCAGAACGCAAAGGTTCAGCAGTTTGACAACGAAACTCAGCACCTTTAGCTCGTAGATCCCAAAGAACAACTTGACCCGTTTCGTAACCAATCAATAGTTTGCTAGCATCTAATGGGTTATCACTGAGGTGTACAACTGCACCTGGATGTGTTTTTCTGGACACCTCTATAGCTTTATTCCAATTAATAACATAACCACTTAGTACGAAGGTTTCTATATGAACGATATGAATATTACCGCGATCTGTACCGAGGTAAAGCCATTTTGATTGCATAGGTAGGTGCATACAGGTTATTTTTTCACGTTGGAAGCGTAATTTTTGGACTACTTGAGGAACTTTTTGACGAAAGTTCCAAAGATGTAAGGTATCGTCCGAGGTGGCTGTTACAAGAGCACCTTCGTTCACCAAAAATTGAACATGCATAACAGCGTACGAACTGCCATCCATGTCATGTCGGACGTTCACGTCAACTCCAGGTCTACCCAATCTGAAAACTGTTAAGGAAAACACAAAAATGTCATTACATACAAAACAACATATGTATTAAAAAATTGATGTGAAATGTGAATTTTCACACATTTCAGGATTTTGCAGGTATTTAGTAAGTGAATGATGATTATTTTGGATGCCAAAACAAATTTTATATTAAAATATTTGTTTTGTTAATTTTAATTCGAACGCCTAATACCATTATTTAGGTTTCTAAATATGTGCAGTATTTTTTTTTTTATAGCAAAGTTCATTAAGAATTTTAAAAATTGCGCCTATGGCTTCAATTGGTTGTTATAAATTCCGCCCCTCTGATTTCGTGTACATTGAAACAGAATTAAATTATAATTTAAACAATTTCCACTGGTTATTAAATTTACGCTTTTAAAAATTAAATGCAACATTTGCTAAAATATAACTAGAATTTTGAAAAAATAATTTAAACAATATAAAAATTTAAAAAAAAAACAAAATAATATTGTCTCTTCTCGCAGGGTTCGATCCCTTTCGGATCGAGTTACTTGGGTAAAAAAGCCAGTGTCAAAACCACTACACCAGCATACACGTTACAGTGTAGCGTGTTACAAAGCTATAACTTGTGTACATTATTAGCAAAAAATCACAAAAAATGCGTTTTTTTCCGAAAACATAATCTGATCAAAAATTCCTGTTGTACTATTCCGGTTCAGACCAATGTACATTACTTAGAATTTTTTAAGATTTTTAATTTAAACCATCTGGGCTACAGGGTGAGGGACAAACCTGCGGAGGATTAACGACCGGATTAAGGTTGTTTGTCACATTATTGTGTGGTAATGAGTTGTTGTCAACAACACGTTTTGTTGTTGAGTTTTGTTAAATTGGTATGGTTCTCGATATAGCAAAGGTGGCATACTTAGATTGAACAGTCTGTATACTTAAAAAAAAATCTGTTGGCTACATTTGTTACTAAAATCAAATACTGGCTTAACGTTTCAATCAAGCTACCAAACATAGTCTATTTCTATAAAAACAAATCTGCTCAGCCTATGTTTGTATTGTGGCTGGAGCAGTGTATTCCAGTATATTGTAGAATACACAATGCTGATATGCATCTTTTCATTATACGTATTTGTTTTCAATTATACTAGGTCAATATGAACGGTCTGCTTTAAATGCACATACATTATAGGTAACAAGTTATTAGCATAGAACACAGCTCAGTTCAGACTGCCGGACAATCCTAATTGGCCAGGTTTGCTTTGATTGCTTCATCGGCCAATCCATACATCTTACAATGGACAAACAATTACAATTCCACAATATTTCTCTTTCCGAAAGATGTTGATGCTGACCTTTTAATGGAGTCTTTAGTTTTCAGAGCGAAAAAAATCATATGGAGTCAAGTCAGTTGAATATGATGGATGGACAACGAGAATGACTTTGACAAAAAATGCCGAAAGATAATAGAAATGTTAACGTTGTCGTGATTGTCGACATTGGTCAAAATTTCCTGACTATCATATTCCTACTTCTTCTGCAACTTATTTAAGGGTACGAACACGTGGAAAGATAATTAGGCGCCTATAAACGCATGCTAACATATGTGTGCTATCAGGTTTTGCTTCAGACTTGGGCACAGTGCAGCGGAAACTTTTGTAAAACTTCAGCAGGCCTACGGAGACAGTGTTTTGTCAATAACTCAAGTTTTTTTGTGGTTTAAGGCATTTGCAGAAGGAAGAGAGTTGATTGAAGATGAATCACGCAGCGGAAGGCCTTCATCTTCAAGAACCGATTAAAATATCGACAGAATCCGGGATCTTGTGCGTTCAGATCGTCGGTTGACAGTCAGAATGATCGGGGAAGAGTTGAATTTGACTCACACTACCGTTCATCAGATTCTGACCAATGAATTGGGGATGAGAAAAATCTGCGCACAAATGGTTCCAAAAAACCTTTCACAGGACCAGTAAAAACATTCCTGTGGCTTCTCAACCTCCTTATTCGCCTGACTTGATTCCTTGTGACTTTTTCCTCTTCCCGAGATCACCTCAAAGGACGTCATTTTGGGACACTCGAAAACATTCAAACATCCGTAATGGACCAGCTGAAAGCTATTCCAGTATCCGAGTTCCAGCACTGCTATGAGGATTGGAAGAACCGTCTCCAGCGCTGTGTGGCTTCCCAAGGAAGTTATTTTGAGGGAGACAATATTGAATTATAATTCTATTCGAATAAAAATATTTTAAAATATCAGTCCGGTTACTTAATTTACACACCTCGTATTAGTAACTATGTAATTATTTTCTTTAAAAGAAAATCTATTGATTATAGACCAAAAAAATATTCATAACTAAAATTCTGTCACTTTTAGGAACTAGTGCCTAAAAGCGACATAACGTAAGCACTAAAACTGACATATTTCAAAACCAAAAATACAACTAAAAGTTTTTCATAACGGCTGTAGAAAAAAACTGTTCTTAACCCTTTACCGCATAGTGTGCCATACATGGCACATTCCGAATTTTATTTTTTATTTTATTTTTAAAACTGAATCAGAACGTTACTTCATGAATGTTCATATATGCCACATACACAGCAATGGATCCTGCAGTATCTCAAGTAATGGGCTGCAATAGATTTGAGGATATCAAGCAGAATTTGCACTTGAACGATAACTCTGAATTTATTGAGAAAGGACAACTAGAAGATACGACCTTTTCTTTCAAAAATTCGAGGACGACTGCTTTTAATCCCTAATAAAGAACACCTAGCAATTAACGAGCAAATAATACGGAATCATTTTCTTTTGTAACATAATGTAGAATCATAATGTTCCATGTATGGCACAAACTCTAAATTATTATTTTAATTATTAATTTTTCATATTTTTTAATAATTAATATTTTAAATACATTTTTTAAATTAATTTTTCTATCATTAAGAATCAATTCCTAATGCTCATGAATTATTTCAGCCAAATATAAAAATTCATGTAGTAAAGGGTTAACACACATGAAACATATTGCTGAAATTAGATATTTATTTTTTGGACGTAATTCGAAAGTAAAATTTTATTATCAAATTTATCGTCTGTAACATATTTCTTTTTCAAACCGAAAAATTTATAACCAACTTGATATTTTGCCAATTCACAGTTTGAAATAAAAGCTACATCTTTTAACTAGAATTTATAGTTGTAAGAATTCTGTAATACTCAGACCGTAAACGTTTACAGAAGGGTAAAATATTCTGTTACAAAATTTTCCAGAGGCATTTTTGCATTTTAATATTTTTTATATTTTTACAGTGTTTATTTTATTCATGTCGAGTCGCACTTTGTTTTTATCCCGACATTAAAAACAGTAGTAATCATAAAAAAACAACATTAGGCAGCCCGTCGGAGTAATACACCTTTATACAACGAGTATTACATGTAAAATTATTTGCATTTGATGCCAAGAAAGACCTGCATTATAAATCATTATCCTTCAGTAATCTTCATTCTTACGGTAATCCTTTTTAGTCCTTTTTTTATTTAAAATATTCTTGTCAAAGTGCTGAAATACTTAAAGAATTGAAAAGTTTCCAAATCGTGCTTTTTACAATGGCATTTTAAGTAAGGACTATTCATTTATAGGCGAGGCAATGAAGCACAAAAATCAGCCCAACTTCCGATTTTTGGCGCAGTAAGATGGATTTACATGCGGTTTGGTGCATTCGACTCGTTAGAGCCTCAGGAAATTTTGTGAACCAACGCGATCAATGCAAAATGAAAAACTGCATTTGTGCATAAGAAAAATGCATTGGAAAAGTGCATTTTCCAGAGTTGCAAAATCAAAAATTTATAACTCGGTATAAATTCACTAAAATAAGTCAAATATTGATACTCGGGGGTTTCTGGGGTCGCTGAACACGAATATCGGGACGAGAGAAGTGTCCGAGGTACCTGGTGCCCAGGTATCTGACATCATTGAAGAATCTGAAAATTACGAAGAAAATGAAAGTACTGAAAGTTTCTAATGTAATTGTTTTGTATTTTTTTTTATAATAAAAAAATATTTTTATACGCATTTATAAAAAGTATTTATTGAAAAAACATTGTAAAATTACTCCGAAAAAACTCGAATAACGTATTTCAACCACATTTGTAACAAATTCGCATAGAACTCTAGGAGACGAGGGTAAGTACCGCTCACCCTGAGCACCAGGTACCTCGGAGACATTTGCTATTGCGATATTCGGATTTAGCGACCCCAAAAACCCCCGAGTAACGTGTTTCAACTACTTTTGTATCGAATTCGCATAAAACTCCTTAAGACGAGGGTAAGTACCGCTCACCCTGAGCACCAGGTACCTCGGAGACGTTCGTTATTGCGATATTCGGATTCAGCGACCTCAAAAACACCCGAGTAACGTGATTCAACTGCTTTTGTATCAAATTTGCATAAAACTCTAGGAGACGATGTACGTAGTGTCCACCCTGGGCACCAGGTACCTCGGACACTTCTCTCGTCCCGATATTCGTGTTCAGCGACCCCAAAAACCCCCGAGTATCAAAATTTAACTTATTTTAGTGAATTTATACCGAGTTATAAATTTTTGATTTTGCAACTCTGGAAAATGCACTTTTCCAATGCATTTTTCTTATGCACAAATGCAGTTTTTCATTTTGCATTGATCGCGTTGGTTCACAAAATTTCCTGAGGCTCTAACGAATCGAATGCACCAAACCGCATGTAAATCCATCTTACCGCGCCAAATATCGGAAGTTCACTGCTTCGTTTCCTCGCCTATTATTTCTGAAATATCTACTGTTACACAGTTTTCAGTAAAAATCCACATGATGCTTAAAGATGATTTAATTTTCTGGGTCTTGATGCGAGAATGCAATTTTGAATATTGTATATTGTATATAAGTCTTTGGACTAGATGTATGCCAATTCTAAGATAATTTCTTCAAAAACTTAAAAAATTATCTAGAAAATACAAAAAGAGAGTCCATATTCAGACTTTCTTCTATACTCGGATTGCTGATGAGTGACTGTTCGTTGCTACGAGTATCGATATTCAATACTATATGCTTTCTCTGTCTATATCATTATAATTATTTGCATACCCATAGTAACGTATAGTGACGCAAGTTGACAACTAACCTTCCAAATTATTTGAATAAAAAACAAAACATTAGAAAGAAATGGCATGATTCGTAGATATCTTTACTAATTAGATCGCGAAAATAAATTTACAGCAGTACTCAAACAAACAAAATTATTAATTTTAAGGTTATAATTATAAATAAGGAAAAATGTATACTCATACGTAAATTTTGGATTATAATTTGTTGATTATTCCAGCAGATTTAAAATTAAAGTTTGTGAATTTAATAATTGGCCGCAAGTCATATTTTAATTAATATTTATTACCAGACACTGACAGTTAAGACAAAAAACAAAAAACATTTTTAAAATCGCTGAAAAATGGTAACTAGATTATTATATGAATGCACTACTTGATACATACATGTAACAGTCACCTATCAGCAATCCGACTACACCCACAATTTTTTACCGACCGCCAACATATATAAGGGAATATTGAATTGAGGTCCCTGCATAACGTTTTGACTATTTTTAGCATGATATCTCTCGGTCTGTCTGTCCGTCTGTCTGTCTGTCCGTCCGTCTGTCTGGCCATCCGTCTGTCTGTGTACATGTGCAGAGCAAATTCGGCTAAAAAGATTTTTATGAAACTGAATATTTAAGCTTTTGACATCAATGGCACGAGTTGATCAACTTTTGGTAAAAATCGGTTGACTAGAAATGGAAGTTTACTCGTGTCAATTTTAAGATTTTTGCGAATATTTAGCAACAGAAAAATATTTAGAAAAAATTTATTTAACAAAATTGCTATAAATGCAATAACTAACAACTTTTATTTGAGACATTTTTTGATAAAACGAAAAAATTTTGAAAAATATTTCTAAATTTTTTCTATGTATCTATTTTTTCATACTTATATGTAACGTTTCCATGGTTATGATAAATAATATCTCTGTTAGAAAATATTGGGCCAAGTTATTTCTACTCTACTGCTAGAATGTATTTGATGCAAGTACTTTGTGATGGCGGTCAGTCCTGTGGTGGCCACAGCTAATTTTTATCACTTACTAAATACCTACAAAAGTCTGAAATATGTAAAAATTCACACTTAATAATGTTTTTATATAAAAAATATAGTTAAAAAAATGATATAAATGATATAAAATTTTTTTTTGTCAAAACTAGCGTAAAAAATGATTTTATCATCTAAAATCTAAGAATGAAGCAGTTTTACGAGTTGTTTTAATTTTATTATCGAAATTACGTGTGATAAATATTCTATTAGAGGTAAACAGTATTTTTTATTTGGTGGTAAAACCTCTATAAAAGGTATAATAAAGTTGTTCCAATTATTCGAAAAGTAGAATATTATGAGCAGGTAAAACTCTTAAATAAAAACAAAAGCGGACTAAAAAATAATAGCTTGTATAAAAGAAATAAAAAAGTAATTCAGTAACCGATAAGTCGATAGAATTATTTTAAAATTGATGAGAAAATAAAAGCGGGCATATTAGAGCCGTCTATCAATGTATGAGTGTTTGCTATTGCTACAAGTATTCTTCAAGAACAGATACTGAAATATTAAGAAGCAATGAATAGCTTGATCGGATCACTCGGATATACGAGTAGACCCTTTGTTATCATCAATACACTAGTTCTCTTTTCAAACTTATTTTCACTTGCTTTCACGTCCGCATTGAAATTCTCTTCAAAATACAATACTATCAAATTATACAGAACGTCTCAGTCATTTTAAATTTAACCCTTTACTGGTACACTGATTTTTAATCACAACTGAACTTGGTATGGTATGCAGTGGCGTATACAGGACTCAGGGGGGGGGGGCATAGGGTTACAGGCGGGCCGTGAGCCGCATTTTTGGTGCCCCCTGAAGTGTTGATGAAAAAAGCTGAGATTATTTAGGATAAAAAATATTTAAAAATTTAAAATATACTCTCTTTAAATTTTTAAGTTTATAAAAAAAATCAGCTGTGACCACCACAGGACCGACCACCATCACAAAGTACTTGTATAAAATACATTCTAGCAGCAGAGTAGAAATAACTTACCTAATATTTAGGTAAATCTTCCAAAATACATCAAATTATGTCCAATACAATTTTTTGTCCAAGGTTTGGTTTACTAGTTACGATTTTTTTTAAATTTTAATGTTTAATAACGTACCTTTCCGGTTTCGGATTTTAATAAAAAAACAATAGGATTCTTCCCAGTTATTAGGAGAATTTTTTAGTACCAGAACGAACTCTTTAAGTTAAACTGTTTTTGAGTTATCGTGTATACACACAGACACACACACATACGGACGGCACTTCGAAAATAGGTTTTTTGGATTCCCTGGACCATGAAACGTGGTCATCAGTTAAAATCTCGACATCGAAATTTTTCGCGATTACAATACTTGCCCCTTATATATTAAGGTCGGGCAAGTAAAATTCAAAAAAAAATTCAAATATTTTTCGTTTTATCAAAATCTGTCTCAAATAAAGTTGTTAGTTATTGCTTTTATAGCAACTTTTGTTAAATAAATTTTTTCGAAATATTTTTGTTATGAAATATTCGCAAAAATCTTCCATTTCTAGTCTTGATTTTTACCAAAAGTTGATCAACTCGTGCCATTCATGTCAAAAGCTTAAATATGAAGTTTCATAAAAATCCTTTTAGCCAAATTTGCTCTGCACGTGTACACAGGCAGACAGACGGACAGACAGACGAACAGACAGACACACAGACGGACAGACAGACGGACGGACGGACAGACAGACGGACGGACAGACAGACAGACACACACACACACACACACACACACACACACACATGCACACACACACACACAGACAGATAGACAGACAGACAGACCGACAGACATCATGCTAAAAATAGTCAAAACGTTATGTAGGGCCCTCAATTCGTGGAGATCCATCGAAATCTCGAAAATCGGTATGATCACAATACCTCCCTTATATATGTTGGCGGTCGGCAAAAAGAGTGAATTTGTCGTTGCTAGCGTAAAAGTATCGCTTCTGCTTAACAAGCCAGAGGTCCCGGATTTGAATCCCGGTCAGGACATGGATGTTTGTGAGCCATACAGACCAATTCTGTAACTCAGTTACTATGATCATAGGAACTAAATCTGTCACTATGAGCAAAGTCAGTTACTATCATGAATGAAAGTCATTATACTTTTTATAATATTTATCTGTAGTAAAGTTACTACATAATAAATTTTTACAGAATTGATCTGATAGTGTAACTGGGAAATTTAGTCCTGTTTTTTAAAGAAAAGAAAAAATAAAATCAAAGGTGATAATTCAAATGTAAAATAATTTCTTATTAATAAAACTTTACGATGGTATTCTGCATAGCGAGAATATCTTGATAAGTATATTGTGAAGTTATAGGGTTAGTGTTTTGTAGGAGGAAATTGGGAATCCGAATGGTATCCAGTAGATGTAACTAGGCCTTTAATGTTATTACCTGGTTTTAATGGCGCCATCCTCGGTCATTTCAGGACTTAATGCTGATACTCGGGCTTTATAAGCTTAAGATTAGAGTAGATTTATCAGATCCCGCCAATCTACGGTTTATGTCAATTGTTTGAGATGAGGTGTCATTGACGGCTCAAATAATTCAATCATCCAACTCTGCAGAATATCGCTTCAATCCCACATTTAATGCTCAATCAATTTAGAACTGCTTACTTTAGAATTAAAAATAAAATTTATGTGAAGTGTGAATATTCAAACTTTTCAGGGTTTCGCAGGTATATAATAAGTGAAGGCGGTATGCTGAGTGTGTAGGACAAATTTTACTTTGTAGTAATCACGGCAAAATGAACGATATTTTTAAAATAATTTATCGTCTGTTAATCATATAATAAGACTGGTTATTAAATTTACGCTCTTAAAAATTAAATACAACATTTGTCAAAATATAACTAGAATTTTGACAAAATAATTTCAGCGAAACCCGAGCGAAACCGGATTGGCCAGCTATTCACTATATAAATTGCAAAATGTATTAACTGTACCTTGTATAAGATAAAACCTGATACTGAAGAGAGTAAGGAGTATTTTAGTGTTTGATCATGATTGACACTGTCCTAAAGAGAGAGATTTAAATAGTAAATATTAGAAAATGAAAGCGGAGAATATCTGTTGCATTTTTAATGTGTATTCAATATGCATTTAGTTAGCATTTAGCTGGGGTTATATTTTCCGGTGAAATTCCGAAACACGGTTCCACATAGAATATTCCAGTAGTCACTCGCCGGAACATAATTGTGGCAAGTTTAACTAATTGCCGGTTACAACTAAAACCGACTTTAACAACCCGGATAAAGATATTCTTTTTTAAACATTAAAAAAAAAATAGCTGTGGCCACCACAGGACCGACCGCAATCACAAGATACTTGTTTAATTTATGCTGCTTTTATATAGACCGGGAGCTCATGACATTTTTTGTCTCCGATTTCATACAGCATGCCTTTTGGAGGAGAGAATATTTACCCTGTGACAACAAAAAAGGGATGGCTCCTCAGCCTCCTTATTTGTCTGACTTGAGTCCTTGTGACTTTTTCTTCTTCCCAAGATTGAAAAATCACCTCAAGGGACGTCATTTTCAGACACTCGAAAACATACAAACGTCCGTTAACGACAAGCTGAAAGCTATTCCAGTATCCGAATTCCAGCACTGCTATGAGGATTGGAAGAACCGTCTCTAACGCAGTGTGGCTTCCCAAGGAAGTTATTTTGGGGGAGACAATATTGAATTGTAATTCTATTCGAATAAAAAAAAAAAAATTAAAAGATCAGCCCGGTTACATAATTTACATATAGACCGGGAGCTCATGACATTTTTGGTCTCCGATTTCATACAGCATGCCTTTTGGAGGAGAGAATATTTACCCTGTGACAACAAAAAAGGGATGGTACTAAACCCCTGCACGCTTTCCGGTCATAGGGAAAATTGAATTTCCACTTGCACAAAATTTTTGTGTTTTTCTCTGATTTAATATTGCTTGCCCTTTTGTCAAAAGAAAGTTATAACAAATTTAAAGTCTTTTAATTATAGGCATGCTGTATGAAAACGCGGAAAATCATATTTTTTTATTACAAGATCACATGACCGTTTGAGCCCTTTGGGACCCTCCGAATCGCATGCATATATTATATATATTACATATAAATGGCAAATGTCAAAAAATCCTATTCCAATCGCCATTTTGTAAGCGAAAACAGTGCCTCTATAGGTAATGTCACTTCTCAATATATGTTGGTAAAAATAATACAATTTCACCAATGTCGAATAAATTTATCCAACGAATAAAATTAACAATATCGCACCATTCATTTGACAGGTATGTTAACTATTTCACAAACAGTTTAAAAGCCTTGCGATTTTCTTCAGTTTATTCATTGAATACATTTATTCGACACTGATAAAATTGGACATAAGTAAAATTGTTTTCATATGGAACAAATGCCAGCGGGCCAATAAAATCTTTTATCGGACCGGAATCGTCCCGCGGGCCATCGTTTGGGGATCCCTGAACCAACTCAATGATTTCCCATTATCATAAAGAGCACATAAATATAGAAATGAAAAAATCAGTTGGTTTTTGTTTCGTGTTTGTTGGAAGTGTCCTATTTTGAATGGTGTTTCCTAGTTGGGCGATATGTAAGACAGATGAATGTACCGTGGTAGCGATTAGAAAGGGCGGTTATTTTTAAAAAGGAAGAGCATGCTAACACGCAACTCAAGTATTGAACGAAGCCTGACCAGTTATTAAGTCTGTCAACTGCTCTCTCTACCAAACTTCAAACTTCCAACCTTATATTTTCATATTATACATTTTTTATTAATATCTGTCAGAGTTTTATTTGAAAAAATAAATCCATTTAAATATTAAACAGAAAATGTCAAAAAAAACAGCTTTTTTAATTTTTTATTTCAGATTTAGAAGCTTACCAAGATACGAGGGTGACTATAGATTTGACCAGGACTTCTAAATTTTTGTCATAAAATAATGTAATTTAACGTCGACAGATTAACCTTGTAAAATTGTTTTATATTTAATAATGGTTTGAATAAAAAAACTAGGTTGATTTTCATTTTTAGGGTTTTGTAGGTATGACCAAAAAACCCTTATACCGTCATTTTGTCGTCTGTTCGGTAAAAATTGTAGCCAAACGGCTAAACCTAGATAGTTGAAATTTGGCATGCTTATACAAACCGCACATAGGAAAAATACTAAAACATCTAAACAAATATCTGCTCATCGAAAAAAAAAAAAAATTAAATTCTGAGTAGGGCATCAAATGAAGCCCTTAGTACGTGGATTAATGATCAAAATTTTATTTTTGCAAAATATTGACGCGATTTTTGCCAAAATTGTGCAAAAAAAAAATTGTGCCACACCCTGTAGCCCAGATGGTTTAAACTAAAAATCTGAAAAAATTCTAATAAGTAATGTACATTTGTGTGAACCGGAATAGCACAACAGGAATTTTTGATCAGATTATGTTTTTGGAAACTAACGCATTTTTTGTGTTTTTTTGCTTGACCATGTAACATATTTAATAACTTATGTAAGAAAGTAAACCAGTATGCTTTCGTGGTGTAATGGTTAGCGCTATCGCGTTCTAATTTGCAAACTAGGGTTCCGGTCTCGAAACAATTTTATTTTTTCTGTTTTTTTTTTGCATTTTTATCTTGTTTAAATTATTATGCAATAGTTGCATTTCATTTTTAAAAGCGTAAATTTAATAACCAGTGGAAATTGTTGAAATTGAATACAGGAAATCAGAGGAGCGGAGTTATGACTTAAAACAACCAATGTAAGCCATGGGCGCAATTTTCAAAATATTAATGAACCTTTATACATAAAAAAAATACTGCACATATTTACAAACCTAAATAATGGTATTAGGCATTCGAATTAAAATTAACAAAAAAATATTTTAACATAAAATATGTTTTGGCATCCCAAATAATCATTCACTTACTAAATACCTGCGAAACCCTGCAATGTGTGAAAATTCACACTTCACATCAATTTTTTTTTTTAAGTGGACATGGCGGATTTTGCATTTAGACCCCTCATATGTAAGACAGTGCTCCAAAGACTTGGTTAGCTTTATGGATCCTTTTTAACATATCTGCTGCAGCTTCATCTTTAGTGAAAATACTGCCGATATAAAATAATTTCTTCTTCACGTACTTGATATATTCTATTTGCATTGGCACCGATGAACATTGACTTCCCCACCTTATAGTCTCAACATATAGGAGACTTATCTTTTTAGACCCCTAAAAAGAACTTAGGAGACAAGAAAGTGAAGTCGGATGAGGTACAGTAAGCAGTGCAAATTTGTCTTCGCAGACAACCAAAACACTTTTTTTCTGTCGGTATTCGCAAACAAGGACATTCTTTTCACTAACAAAATTAGTTTCATTAAGTTTGTGTTGTTATTGTGGCTGTATAAAATAGTCCAGGTCAAATTTATATTCCCTTCGTACATGGGAACGAGAGAGTGAATTTTATTATGCGAATCAGAAGTCAGTTTGAACGCAGAGCTTGTCGTCGGCTTTATCAATAACTGGCCGTGGCTCTCGTACTCCCTACGTTTTTAGGGTAAAATCAAGAAACCCTTATACCCTCACTCATGTATCTGTCTGTCTGTTCGGTAGAAATTGTGGCCAAACCACTAATCCTAGATAGTTGAAATTTAGCATGCATATACAGATTGTCCGTTTTAATTTGTCCATCATTGCATTTTCGAGAACTGCAATAGCTACGAAGTTGTTAAGACAGCAACTGTCATTTTATATGAGATTACAATGTGCAACTTTCTTATTTTAAATGGAAACAACTGTTTTTAATTTATTTGAAAGAGAATTTTATTCAAAACTAGTTGGACTACCCATACCTCGTACGTTTTTTTTAAATATATATATATTGCTGTAAATATTGGGTTGTTTAAGTCCTTTCGTTTTTTTTTTTTTCACCTTTTATTCAATAAAATATGTCTTCTAAAAAAATCTTTTATTATCAAATGTACTGTCCATTATTTTCTATCACTTTGGACAAACGCTCAGGCAATTCCATAATGCCATCTCTCCAGAAGGTTCCGTCTTTGCTCTCGAATAATCTGTAGAGGTGAATTTTGATATCGTCCAAAGGTGCGAAATTTTTTCCGTTAAGGGAATTTTGTAGAAAACAGAACAAATGGTAGCCGGATGGTGCTATGTCTGGACCATATGCTCCGACTCTCGGACAGACAGACAGACAAAAATTGACTTTTTTGCGGATATTGCCTTATAGTCTGAAACGAGTAGAAACTAAATATGAGGCCGAAAAAATAAAAACAGATATTCAGACCTATTCTGTAACTCAGTTACTATGATCATTGTGACTAAATTTGTCACTATGAGCAAGGTCAGTTACTATCATAATTGAAAGTCATTATACTTTTTATAATATTTTATCTAGTAGTAACGTTACTCAGTAAATTTTTACAGAATTGATCTGTAAGCCTTCAGTTTTATTTCCATAGATGATAGATAAGTAACTATTAGTTTATTAAGATAGTTTAAAAAAGGAGGCAGGCTCACATTTCATCGGCTCTGAGCCATTTTGTGGACTGTCTTTTTTTTTACTTTTTTTGCCGAAAATGTCCAAATTTTAGACCGTAACTCAAAAGTGACCATATATTTGTGATCTAAAGCTAAAAATGTATAAGTATACCAATTTTCCAAAGAATATGAAAAAAAAAAAATACTCTAAAATTTTGAAATTTTGGCCAAAAATTTTTTGACTCCGATTTTAGCCAAAATATAGTTTTAGGTTAATTTTGGGGTAAGGAATATGAAAAAAATATTTAAAAAATTCATGCTTTCCTAGTTTTTGAGTTAAGAGTCGATTTGGGTCAGTTTTTTGCCTATAATTTCAAAACTTTTGCCCAAACTTCAAAATGGACCAAATTTTCGTGATCTATGACCAAAAATGTATATTTGTACCAATTTTCAATAAAATCGGCGACAAATTTTTTTTGCATGAAAATCGAGATTTTGGTAAGGGGTACCCCTTACGATTTTTTCGATTTTTGGCCATTTTCAAGGGTTTTGGATTACTGCCCATACAAAACTTAATAATTGGTTTATTCAAGCCCAAATTTTTTTTTAGAGTAAGTAATGTATGAGAATTTTAAAAATTCAAACCGCATATTCCTATCCCGAACCATTTTTTAGTTAGAATTTATCAAATATTACAAAAAAAAATTTTAAAAATAAAAATTTTCAAAAAATATTTTTGTCTCAAAATATGGTTACAAGTCAATTAGGACCTCAAGATTTCACAAATTTCAACCGCAGGTCTTTATCGCATTTCTTTTTTGATATACGTGCATGAACAGATAGAAATTTCTATAAATCACGCCATATTAAAATTTGTCATAATTTAAAAATACGCAAAACGAATAAGGCCTCAAATTTTTTCTAGACTAAATAAACTACGGAAAATCCAAAAATTTTAACCGCAGGTTGCTATCTCCTAACGTTTTTGAGTTGTGATTTTTTATAATTCACAATTTTCACAAATAATGTAAATTATGTCATTAAAGAAAATTAACATTATCTCAAAACGCGTTAAACGATTAAAGCCCCAAATTTTTTTCTAGACTAAATAAACTACGGAGAATCCAAAAATTCCAACCGCAGGTCGCTATCTCTACCCGTTTTTGAGTTGAGATTTTTTTAATTCACAATTTTCATATGATGTAGACCGGGAGCTCATGACAGTTTTTGGTCTCCGATTTAATACAGCATGCCTTTTGGAGGAGAGAATATTTACCCTGTGACAACAAAAAAGGGATGGTACTAAACCCCTGCACACTTTCCGATCATAGGGAAAATTGCATTTCCACTTAAACACAATTTTTGTGCTTTACTCTGATTTAATTTTGCTTGCCCTTTTGTCAAAAGAAAGTTATAACAAATTTAAAGTCTTTTAAATATATGCATGCGATTCGGAGGGTCCCAAAGAGCTCAAACGGTCATGTGATCTTGTAATAAAAAAATATGATTTTCCGCGTTTTCATACAGCATGCCTATAATTAAAAGACTTTAAATTTGTTATAACTTTCTTTTGACAAAGGGCAAGCCATATTAAGTCAGAGAAAAGCACAAAAATTTTGTGCAAGTGGAAATGCAATTTTCCCTATGACCGGAAAGCGTGCAGGGGTTTAGTACCATCACTTTTTTGTTGTCACAGGGTAAATATTCTCTTCTCCAAAAGGCATGCTGTATGAAATCGGAGACCAAAAATGTCATGAACTCCCGGTCTAATGTAAATTATGCCATTAAAAAAATTGTCGTAATCTCAAAATGCGTTAAACGATTATAGCCCTAAATTTTTTCTAGACTAAATAAACTACGGAGAATCCAAAAATTCCAACCAAAAGTCGCTATTTCTAACCGTTATTAAAAAAATGGTGCATTGGAAAATGTAACTTCAACCACCTGTATAAAGATTCGCCCTAGTGCACTAATACAGGAAGAATGATGAAGACTTATTAATATTATCTGCCCTATTATTTGTCAGTGAGTTAATAAAGTAGGGAGACAAGCTTTAAGTTCTGAAAAGCTAGAGTTTCGTTCCATTATAACAGTTTGAAAAGTTTTAATCCTAGCTAAAGCTTAAATCTGTGGCAAGCCAAGTGGATGACTGTGGAGACTGTGGAGACACGAGTTGATATTATAGTATATATGTATATAGTGAGTGACCACAATACGTAGGTCATTTAATTTTGACGTCAGATAATAACAGATGTTGACAGAACAAATAAAGCAGAGTTGATATAAGCTGTATAAAAACACTGATACCTAACTAAATATTTGTTATTGATTATATTGGACAACCCCCTGTTGTCCCCTGTTGTCCCCTGTTGCCCCAGTTACACTTAATTTCATTTACTGACGACGATAGATTCTTAACAGCAAAAGTTAACTCTAAACTCACTTAAGAACTTTCGGAAATTTTATGCGGGAAGTATCAGAAAGAAATGGAAAATAATTACGATAAAGAATAAATAACTCATAGCGTCAGGATAAGAACGATAAAGG
Organism: Liopterus haemorrhoidalis; assembly: GCA_963971575.1. Classification (NCBI taxonomy): domain Eukaryota; kingdom Metazoa; phylum Arthropoda; class Insecta; order Coleoptera; family Dytiscidae; genus Liopterus; species Liopterus haemorrhoidalis. Next base: position 605,185 of record OZ020616.1, read on the forward strand.
CTATAAATACTCTTACGAATACGACTCTGAAAAAGACTGCAGTGGCCGTGAGGCAGGGTAGCAACTTTTGAACATTTGAGAGTTAGTTCCTGAAATATATGGAATGTTCTAAGCTACTATATAAAGTTGAATCCACATTAGTGAACTGATTCTATAATGTATGGCGTTAGGGAAAGCTGGGTCCAGATTAGTGAGCCGATCCTGTAATGTACCGCGTAATGTAACACGCCATGTAACATTTTTGTCTACTTTGGACGGTATCACGCGCATAAGCCGAGCGATTGGCAAAGCTCTCGACCTAATACGTTCTGTGTCGTTTTTTTTTTTGTCACGAACAACAATTGTTCGGCGAATTTGGTTGGACGTGTTCGAGGTAATTTTAAGCTCGCGAGCATGGGCGTTTTACATAAAATTTACCTACAGTCTATTCTAAACGATTAATACCCGGAATTTTCATTTTTGTAAGTTGTCATTAGCTATTTTTGTATTGCATTTATATATTGAAGTCTGAAAACAATGTTATTTCCTGAAAACAATGATCAAAAGCTTCAATCAATCGGTAAAAGTAACTACAATTGAAAATCTAGTTCCGCCTAAACCAAAGGAACAGACTTTATCAAATAGTAAAGGTTTATTAATAAATGTCTTTAATTATATTTCGATTTGTTTCGTCAGCAGTTTAGCTTTTTCAGGATTTTTTGTGTGTTGTATATTTTTATTATTATTATAGATTTATTGAAAACTATCAAAAATGAAAATACAGTCTGTTTATTTGATTTAAGCGGAACTAGATTTTGGAAACTAGTAGCTTTTAACGTTTAAATAAGGCTATTAATAATTTTGTTTAGCAAAAGCCAAATTAAATCGTTAAAAATTCAGCTCGTGACAACATCCATTTAGTTCCGCTCAAACATTTGGAATAATTTCTTTGGTTTAAGCGGAAGTATAGTTTTTTTAAGTTTAAGTCACGAAAACAAAGTTAGTCCAGGTTATTCCATGTTTCATGTTGACATTTACTATGGTCATTTATTATAAAAAATAAAATATATAACAGATTTGTAAATTTTTGGAAGACGTAAAATTTTTTAAAATGAGTCTATTATTAAGAATAACACAAAAAAACAAAATGTAATGAAAATGACATTTCATAATGTCATTCCCCCTAACCTTAAAATATTCAATGTAAGTATGATTTCCAAAGCTAAATAAAATAGTCCGATTCAACCGATAAAAGCTACTATATTTCAAAACCTTATTTTGCCTAAACGTTTGGAATAGCCTATATATGTCCTTCATATATGTATATATTATACATATGAAGTTTTAACAAGAATTTAATAAAACCACAATGTTAAGTTTATCCAAACCTAATATATCTTAACCCAGTAATGCCCGAGTAATTTTTACTATGAAACTTTACACAAAATGAGTTACATTGTGTATTAAGAATACCCTCTAACTGAAATTTTAATTTAATAGTTACGTTCGTAGCATGATCCACTCTAGGCCTGTACACAGGAAGATTGCAATACTTTCGTGACACATATAGAGGGTGTTAGGTAAATGTCCGACACAATTTTAAAGGCATGGTGACGTAGAATGCAATCGATTTTTCTTTTGCCAATATTCTCTAAAATGTGAATTTCGTCCAAAAATAAACAAACAAAAAGATGCCCCAATTTTGAAAACCACTGACTTTTTTATTTTTCATATTAATCCAAAAGTTGTGTAGTTGCCATAGAGAAAAAAACAGAATTTTAGATTATGACGTACACGTACTTTGATATTTTATTATTGAACTACAATTAAAATATTTTCTTCTCTATGGCAACTACACAACTTCTGGATTAATATGAAAAAATTTGGGGCATTTTTTTGTTTGTTTATTTTTGGACGAAATTCACATTTAGGGAAAATTGGCAAAGGAAAAATCGATTGCTTTCTACGTCACCATGCTGTCTTTTAAATTATGCCGGACATTTACCTAACACCCTGTATTTCAAGCGAGCATTACCTTACGCGATATATTATGGGTTCGCTAATGTGGATGCAGCTTTAGACAGCCAACTACAAACAACTAATACCCTTTTCACACTAGATCTCTAAGATCGGATGTTAAAGTGAATGTATCTTTAAACGCTAATGTGGAACCGTACGGCCTCGTCTAAACACAACCGATGTTTAAGACAGAGATCTGCGTCTTAAACTTCGCCCGCATTGCCAACTTAATCTCTATTATAAAAAAATACTCCTTGAATTTGTGCTGTCAACATTTTATATTATCATAAACAAGAATACTGTATTATATCGACGTTATAAGAAGTTTATACTTATTGTTATAATAAAATTATTTATTTTAATAATGTGTTTAATAAAATACAGAGCTACAATAATTGAGATAAAATGTATCGACTTACATGTTAATACAGGTGTAATATATTCTTTATTGTAGTGTCTTTATTGTAGAATGAAATGAAATATCCTTATTTGTTTATAATAATTTAAAATGTGCGTCTGCGCAGACAGTTCAAAACTGGTAATTTCATGACGGTAACTTAAGGACAAAATTACTGTAGCTGATGACAGCACCAGAGATTTAAACATCAAGTGTGAAAGCATACCGATCTTAAACATCGGTGAACTTTAAGTTCACTCGTCTTAAAGATCTAGTGTGAAAAGGGTATAAGAAAGAAGTATTCGGCTAAAAAATTTATAAATTTGAAATTAGCGGTTGTATTAACTTCATAAAACTGACACTAGTGGTATTTTTAGGCGCTTAATTCAAATCGATTTTATAATTTGACTTATTTAAGTTTGTTAACTGTAATATTTTAGATTTGATTTAAATTAATTTTGTAAAGTGCTAGAAATATTTGAGTTTCGCCTTTAATGGTTTGCTGTGTACACAGAATGTTGACTTTGAGTTGTGTTCAAGGGTCTCATTATAAAGTAAAAAGTCAGTTGGTGCCGTGGACAGGACAGCCAAAAAGCCCCGGGCCGCTTCTGCCTGTTTGCACGGACACCGCTAAAGTTTCAGACCGACACAACACATATTGAACTTGATTCGGGGTTTTATACGAGATAAAGTGGACACGTACACACAGACACACATACATACAAACACATACATAGTTTTGCCATAAATACTCTTACAAAGTTTTCAGAGAAATTTCATAAGATACTTAATGATATTTTAATTTTCTTTTAATGCATAGATACATCCAGGGCCGTCCCTAGGCGGGGGCAAGTGGGGCACCTGCCCCAGGGCCCCGCGTTTCGACCGTTAAGTAATAAAATAATAAAATACATTAAAAATATTCTCCCATTTTAACGCTTACTTTGCCGACCGGCGTAGCGTAGTGGTAACACATGTGCTATGCGTTGCGAAGGTTTCGGGTTCGAATCCCGTTCAGGCATGGAAATTTTCTCAAACAAAAATTGTCCTGGCTAATTGCCACAGCAGCAAAGGCCATAAAATTTAAAAAAAAAAGAAAAAAAACGTTTACTTTCACTTGACTTCAGGAGAATCAAGGAGGTGGTATGCATAGCTTAAAAGTAAGTACTCTTTTAGGGTTTTGTAGGTATGACCACCAAAAAACCCTTATAACATTACTCATGTGTCTGTCTGCAGGGGCGGACTGGCCATGTGGAAAATGTGGAAAATTCCACATGGGCCGTATACAAATTGGGCCGTTTTATAACTATGTACATAATATACCGTTATGTCGTAATATATATATATATATATATATTTCAAACAGTTTCAAACCTCAAAAAATCAAAATTTTCCCTAATAGTTTTAGGTCATTACGGACCAAACATTAATTTTTTCTAGACAAAACAAGGTGTGAGAATTCCAAAAATTCAAACCTCAAGTCTCTATTTCTTACCTTTTTTGAGATATAAATTTTTAAAATTACAAAAAAATCTAAATTTTCAATAGTTTTAGGTCATTACGGACCAAACATTAATTTTTTCTAGACAAAACAAGGTATGAGAATTCCAAAAATTCAAACCTCAAGTTTCTATTTCTTACCTTTTATGAGATATGAATTTTTTAAAATTCCAAAAAAAAATCAAAATTTTCCCTAATAGTTTTAGGTCATTACGGACCAAACATTAATTTTTTCTAGACAAAACAAGGTGTAAGAATTCCAAAAATTCAAACCTCAAGTCCCTACCTCTTACCACTCTTGAGATATGAATTTTTGAAATTTACAAAATAAAATCAAAATTTTACCAATTAGTTTTTGGTCATTACGGACCAAATATTACAGAAAAAACATCGTAAAACTAAATTTTTTAAAGATTTAAACCTCAGGTCCCTATTTCTTACCATTTTTGAGATATAGTTTTTGATTTAATACCCATATTTCCAAAAATAACTACACTTTCACGAGACCCAATATATTCAATGTTAAAATACGTACAAAAAATAACTTAGAATTTATAAGAAAGACATATTAATGTTATCTCGATGTTTTGTTAACCACAAATGAATTAGTATGGGATTAAAAAAATAATTAATCCTCTTAAATAAGTTGATAGGGAAATTTTATTTTTATATCATTAGCAGGAATTACGTAAATATTTATGCGACGAAACATGTTTATCTGAAAAAATATATAAACTGTGAATTTTCATAGTTTACAGGATTTCGTAGGCAGGGCTGATATTAAAAATATTTGAGAAGATAACATTCAAAATGTGATTTATCAGTGTTTCTGGTTTAAGATGCAGCTATGTATTATGAACTAAAATAAAAATTAGTTAGTTAGATAATTTTCTTGAAAGAAACAGTAAATTTATGTGAATCTTTCTAAAAATTTACTCTTTTATGCAAAGATTCGCTCATTTTTTCGTTTGAAACTAATATTTATTTGGACTCTTAATGGCGACGATGTCACCATTGGCTAGACTGTTATACAGTCGGCCCGATTCTGTAAAAAGTTACTAGGTTAGTTGCTACTGAGTAACGTTGCTACGAAATAACTTTTATAGTAACTTTCTTATCAATCGCCAAACAATTGGTATTCTCCAAGCATAAGCACAAGCAACGTTCTTAAAACAAGTTATATTTAGTAACGTTGCTACAAAGAACCGTGAAGTTAGAAGCAGATTACGTTCTGCGCAGGCGAGGTATTCGTTTTTAATTGAGTTTGACAGCTATGTTGTGAGTTTCTGAGGTTAAACGAAAAATGTTTTATAAACAAAATCAGAAAAAGAATTGCAAACAGATGGAAATTCTGTCGAATTTCCTGGCTAATAACCCGGTCATGGTCGGTGATACGAGTGTTTAAAAAATAATTGACAGGAACGAGTGGTGGTGCTGTGGTGATGTGCTATGTGGTTACTGTTTTCTATGTGGTGGTGCAAGTTATAGTCCAAATTTAAATGAATTGGGTGAAATACAGTTAAAGAAGTTCGGATAGCCATTGAACAGGCGCGCACTTAGAACATTGATCTGGGAACGGTCCATTTCGAAAAAATATCTGTAATATAATACAAATGTATTGTTGTGTTTTTATGGAGAGAACTGGATTTATATATTAATTTAATTTTGATTATAATTTAATTTTTAATAATAAAAAAGGTGATTCTTATTTGCAGTCGCTTAGTTTTTATTAAATAAGTATTTTATTTTTCAAATCCTTGGGAGAGGGGGTCTGAACTCGTCGACCACCCCCTTGTGTGCGCGGCTTCTATTGACAGTCGTAGTTAATATATTTAAAAAATATTGTACTGTTATACTATTATAAAACAAATGTAAATAAACAAAAAAATATATAGAAATTGAAATAAAGAACTCGAAGAATGTTGTGCTATACAGAAAATAAAATAAAAATACTTCTATAATTATTGTCTCTATGTTGCCCTTGTCAAATGCTTGAAATAATTTATTATTAAACAGAAAAATTGCGATTTTTCACGATTTTAACAAGTTATTTTGAAGTTACTAAGCGTAGCAACTGCTTTCTGTTAGTTGTTATCTATAATAACTTTTTTAGTAACTAGTTACTAATTTCATAGTAACTTTTTTCTTACAGAATACGGATTTCGTGAAAGTTGCTAAAAAAGTTACTGACCTTGTATTTAGCAACTTTTATTGTAACTTTTTTGTAGTAACTTGCTTACAGAATTGGGTCGTGTGTCTGTAATACACAGTTGCTGTTCCTGTCCTCCGTGAGTATCAGAAGGAAGTTAATCCTGAAACCGTCCCGCACTCACATACAATCGAATCTTCTTGATGGCAAAGTGAAATGATAAAATAAATCTCTAGTGTGTATAGACATGTGTATTTCTGTTTGAAAATAACGTAATAACAGTCAATATCAATTTGTAAAAGTGAATTTGTGTTTATACGTGTGTATTTTCAACGGGATATAGTTGGTGTGAGTTGTAAAAAGATTTGACAGGCGTTACTCAACTCCAGGCCCTGTATGATCGACTGAACCAAATAAAAATGAGATAGGACGAACATATCCGTATGCCAGGTACCCGGATTTATTCCCGGAACACAGGCTCCGGATATGGAAACATATGTCCGTTACCGCTTCCACCTGCTTCACCCTTCACCCTTTCCCTCATACACCCATCCACCCTTCACAAGATTAATGATTATTTTAAAAATTTACAATTTTATTTAAAGGTACAAATTTGCTTTGGATTTCGATTTAATTTTTCAGAAATATCTCCGGATATTGAGGTATTTTTTAGAATGTTGAGTCTATAATAAGGAATCGATTCTATAATATATCGCATAAGGTAATACTCGTTGAATATTACGTAATACGTTGCGAACGTATTGCAATCTTCAAGTGAACCGTCAGAGTTCATATTGCCTACTACAGATAAATAAAAATAAAAAATCAGCTGTGGCCACCACAAGACCGACCGCCATAACAAAGTACTTGTTTAATTTATGCTGCTTTATCAAAAAATTTCTCGAATAAAGTTAGCTTTTATAACAACTTTTGTTAAATAAATGTTTTCGAAATATTTCTCTATTGTGAAATATTCGCAAAAATCTTAAAACCGATTTTTACCAAAAGTTGATCAGCTCAAAACTGCCATTGACGTCAAAAGCTTAAATATGAAGTTTCATAAAAATCCTTTTAGCAGAATTTGCTAACAGAGATATTATTTATCATGACCATGGAAACGTTACATATAAGTATGAAAAAATAAATACTTTTTTCAATTTTTTTTTCGTTTTATCAAAAAATGTCTCAAATAAAAGTTATTAGCTATTGCTTTTATAGCAACTTTTGTTAAATAAATTTTAAAATATTTCTTACCTTTTTACAACTTTTCAGCACAAATTTTCAATTTAATTTCCTTAAAAAATATCAAATGTCATCATTAGACAAAAATAGGTAGCCATCTTGAGATACTTAGCGTCTGTTGACGACACGTCTTTAGGGCCAATCAAAAGGCCTAATTAAAAAGTCCTTGATCAAATTTTATCTGCATAAATTACAATTAAAACATACGTTTTTCCAGTAAATTACATTGTAATCCTAATGACGTATATTTATATTTTGATTTGATTCAGAAATGTATGGCAAGTGCTGCTAACTCGGGAATACACCTAAACTAAACCAAATATCTGAACTAATTACTGAATTAGACCAAATAATTAGAGCGGATTAATGGAAACTAGTTCAAATGACTGTAGCTCGTTTATTTATGAACGGATTTTGAAAATACTTACAGTTTTAGAATTAGGAGTGCATGAGGCTTTTGACTGTATAGTCAAAAACATCAAATTAGCAAGTTGGTAAAAAAATTTGCTCCAGTTTTGACCAAAAATAGAGCACGGCCATAACTCGCTTATTTATGGACCGATTTCGATGGGATTTGACACAGAATATTATAATTAGTGTCTCCTGGTATGTAGGTGTTCAAAATTCATGTATCTGTACAAAAAAGGCCTAAATGGGGGTCCAATTTTTTTAAAATTACAATATTTTTAATGTTTACGGGCCAATTTTGATAAAATTTTATACATGGAGATAGAATTAGTTTCTGCTCCTTAAATGAGAGACAAAGTTTATATATCTATACAAAAAAAAAAGCGTAACGGGGGCCCTATTTCAAAAAATTAAATAAATGTTATATTATATTTTTTCGTTCTATCAAAAAATGCCTGAAATAAGTTGTTAGTTATTGCTTTTATAGCAACTTTTGTTAGATAATTTTTTTCGAAATATTTTTCTGTTATGAAATATTCGCAAAAATCTTAAAATCGACACGAGTAAACTCCCATTTCTAGTCAACCGATTTTTACCAAAATTTGATCAACTCGTGCCATTGATCTCAAAAGCTTAAATATGAAGTTTCATAAAAATCCTTTTAGCCGCATTTGCTCTGCACGTGTACACAGACGGACAGACAGACGGACGGACGGACGGACGGACGGACAGACAGACCGACAGACATCATGCTAAAAATAGTCAAAACGTTATGTAGGGACCTCAATTCGTGGACATCCATCGAAATCTCGAAATGTCAAAATCGGTATGATCACAATACCTCCCTTATATATGTTGGCGGTCGGTAATAAAAATTCTGTGAAATGTTTCCATGGACAGACAGACAGACAGACGGACGGATGGACGGACGGACGGACGGACAGACAGACAGACAGGTAGAGAGACTGACAGACAGACCGACAGACATCATGCTAAAAATAGTCACAACGTTATGTAGGGACCTCAAATCATGGAAATCTATCGAAATCTCAAAATTTCAAAATCGGTATGATCACAATACCTCCCTTATATATGTTGGCGGTCGGTAAAAATATGTTCAGTTGTTTATCCAAATTAATATTCTTATTTGTAGTATAAAATACTTCATCTTTCTTAATTTAATCGCCTTCTATCTATTATAATAAAGAAGTTAGCAATTTTTAAACAGTTTCCTAAAAACTCCCGTACAGTTACAGTTAATTCAGTAGTTATAAACATGTCAATGGTAAATACAGGAAAAGTGTATTTTTTTCTAAATTACTTCTAAGTCATATCTTCGTTAAATCACTGTCATATCACTACCAGTGTTACTTCAATGATCGCTCGGGCTTAGAGTAATTCAATAGTTATAAACATGTCAATGGTATATGGAGGAAAATTGTATTTTTTTTTCCTAAATTTCTTTCCTTAGAGTTCGCAGTAACATTTTAGATATTTTATATGTTTTATTATCGAGTATTTCATGAATTTTATTCGTGTTGGTCAGGTAATACTCGAATATAAAATCTTTGTAACATAATTCAGGATTTAATTGTGGGTTGCGTCACGAGCTGGTCGTGTTGAGAGTTGAGAGTTGAGAGCTGAGAATTGAGAGTGCTGAAATGTTCGTATCGATTTGTGACCGTTAATAGCGAGCATGTCGAAATAGCGAATAGCGACCTAGCGCCGCTAATGGGTCTGTTCACTAATTGTCATTTGTAAAAAGGATACATCCTTAGCGAGCCACACTTGGTTCCGATGGCCAGCAACCGTTGGATCGGATCGTAAGCCATCGCTGTAGGCTGATACGGAAACCCATGCCGGAACGTCTGCAACAAATAAAACAACATAAATGTAACTACATTGTTCCAATTAAAAATAAAACATTGTACTTAAAAGCGAGCGACTGTACATGTAGGGTTGGGGGGGGGCAAACGAACTTCAGTATACAACGTGTCTATGCAATTTTTAGTAAGTTTCAATAAACTGCATGAAACCAACATTTCTTTCCATATGGACTGCAACTAATGTATTTATATTTCCTGTTAAATGTCATTAAATAAAATTGTAAAAATCTATAAATATTATAAATAATGTATTAAAAAATCAGCTGTGGACACCACAGCACCGACCGCCATCATAAAGTACTTGTATAAAATACATCCTAAAAGCAGAGTAGAAATAACTTGGCCTAATATTTTCTAACAGAGATGTTATTTATCATGACCATGGAAACGTTACATATAAGTATGAAAAAATTTAGATTTTTCAATTTTTTTTCGTTTTACCAAAAAATATCTCAAATAAAAGTTGTTAGTTATTGCTTTTATAGCAACTTTTGTTAAATAAATTTTTTCGAAATATTTTTCGCTGTTGTTAAATATTCGATACGACTAAATTCCCATTTCTAGGCAACCGATTTTTACCAAAAGTTGATCAACTCGTGCCATTAATGTCAAAAGCTTAAATATGAAGTTTCATAAAAATCCTTTCAGCCGAATTTGCTCTGCACATGTACACAGACAGACGGACGGTTAGATAGACAGACAGACAGACAGACGTAGGCAGACAGAGTAGTTATGGATCGTGGACAAATTAGTGTTTTGTGTGTAACAGAGCCTTTCAAGGTGTTGGAGTGTTTCATCTGTCTCAGCTGTCATCGTTAATTTGTAAGTCATGGCGTAAATTTTAAACCATGTAAATAGCAAACCGTAACGTAATTAACGTACATTAGTTAAAATATTGAGTTTAATTCAACAACCCTTAACTCCTTCCTAAGAATCATTGCAACCAGTCAGCGAAACCAGGGGGTTCATATCCGAAAACCGCTCGCAGACAATAAACTTATTATGTGGGAGATCTTGACTTTGAGGGATGTATTCAAAATTAATAAGCCAACCGTCACACTTAATAGAAGCCAAAATAGCCTTCTCTAGTACAGACATGCTACCGATATAAGTTTATTGGTTATACCTACGAAATCCAAATAAATATATTCTGAAAAATATCTATCGTAACCCCCAAAAAAATGTAGAAGTGATGTTAATAAAGATTATATAAACGTAGAGATGTTTTTCTCGTTTTTGATATTGACGAAGGGTTCATGGCGACAATAGCCGCGTGTATCTTATGATAGCTAGTAAAAAACACTATCAGTACGACACACGCCGGACTAGTGTCGACACAACAGGTCCTGTCCGTCCGTGCCCGGTCCGTCCAGCAGCAGCGGTCCGTGAGTGGTTGTGGGGCCGAGTTAAACAGCGCTTGTTGAGCGACATGTCAAGGGCGAGACGAGCAGACGCGATACTTGCATCTACTATCGATCGATACCACTCCAAACACCAAATGCATAAACATTTGCAAATACTCTTTATCAACCCTACACCTTACCGCTCTAAACAAACATCTTACCACTTCAATTATCACACACTCGAATACAATTTCTTATATATTAATGCTTTTTAAACTCACACCACAATCAAAAATTACCAAATACGAAGAGAGTATAGATTTAACCTGGACTTGACACCAACAACAATAACAACACAAAGATAATGGAACAAATTTTATTTTTCAAAATAATGTCTCATAATATGATCCAGATATCTTCCTCAAATTATCGTGAAAATGACCTATCAATTTTGGATAAGATAAAATTAAAATGGCCAAATGCACAACATATATACTGACGGATCAAAATCAACCAATGGCGTAGGTTGCGCTGTTTTAGATCCACAGCGCAATTTTAGCCTAAAATTTAAACTCCCAGATAATATGTTTATCTACAATGCGGAAATGGTGGCAATAAAGTTGAGTTTAGAATACTTAAAGAATCACTTTCATAATGAATTTATAATTTTTTCTGATTGTAAAAGCGTCCTCCAAAAATTGAGTTGCCCTGGATTTGAGAAAAATAATTATTCATTAATTTATGATGTTATTAAATGCCTTAACGATCTTACGATCAGCGGTAAAATTATAAAAATATGCTGGATTAAAGGCCACTCAGATTTTGAGTTCAACATCGAAGTCGATCTTCTAGCTAAAGAAGCAGCTGTAAATGGCTCCCTCTTAAATATTCCTCTAAACAGTAATGAGATTATGTCAATCTTCAAATCTTCCATATACAACCTATGGCAACAAGAATACATAGATTCTCTACATCAAAAAGGATCATTCTACGGTCAAATTCAACCTCTTCTTCCTAGAAAGCCTTGGTTTTCTTCTCACCAAAGCAGATCTTTTATATCCACTCTTATCCGGCTTAGATTTAATCACAACTTCTCTCCATATCACCTGCATAGAATTAACATGGTTTCGTCTCCATTCTGTCCGTGTGATAATTTGTCTGTCAGTGATTCGAACCATTTATTGTTTGAATGCCCAATTCATTTTCGTAATCGTAACTTATTCATACAAAATTTAGTTGTCAAAAATATCCTTACCTACCAATATTCAAACGCTTCTTGCTACTAATTCTAGACATTTATGAAATTATTTATAACTATATTAAAGCAGAAAATATCAAATTATAAATGTAATTTTTAAAATATTGTATTCTCTGTATTTATACATGGCTAATAGCCAAAGGAGCTAAAGCCAACAAATAAAAGGAAAAAAAAAAACAAACACCACAATCAAAAATTACCAAATACGAAGAGAGTATAGATTTAACCTGGACTTGACACCAACAACAATAACACAAAGATAATGAAACAAATTTTATTTTTCAAAATGTCCTTACTATTGGTCGAATCATAAATAACTTCCGTTTTTTGTAAAAGAATTACGTTTTTGCAATTGACGAGTGCAGGACGCTTTCCATGGAGTTTCTCTTGCACTCTTTGCAGCTGATGAACGTATCTATCTGCAGTAATTAAATTAAATTTAACTTCAACAACTCATGATGAATTATATCCCGACAATCCCATCATACACACATTTTCTTTTCCGTGGATGTTTGCTTTCGGACCTGGTAGGGCTGGTTGAACCTTATCAAGCCACTGGTCTTTTGCGGGTCATATTCTCATAGGTTTCATCACCTGTTGTAATCCTGTCTAAAAAAGGCTCATTTTTTCCCGTGTGACCAGACTTGTGGCAAATTGACATGAGATCTTTTTCATTCCGTTCACTGAGATTGTGAGGTACCCATACTAATAACTTGTTGACTTTCCCTAATTTCTCCAGGTGGCGGCAAACAGTTGATTGTGATTCCTTTCTGCTATTTCTCTTGTTTATTGACGTAGATTTTGCTCCAATATTGCCTTTAAAAGGTCGTCAAAGTCAGAGGGACGTCCCGCCCTCGGATCGTCTTTTAAGGCCGTGTCTACAGAACGAAATTTCACAAACCAATTTCTAACTGCCCGATCTGTTATTAATTCTTCGCCGTATACACTGCATATTTTTCGGCTGTCGCCATAGCACTTGTGTAAATTCCTAAACCATTACATGACGAATATGCAATTTTTGGCTTTCCATTTTAGGGATTAGAAAAACACTTTAATGGAACGTGCACCACACAAAACGGTTGCCAGAAGACTAACAGAACTCTTATCTATTTATTGCAAGTAAAAACTCGTTTGTCCCGGTGACTCATAACGGGTAGATACAAACAGATTCTACCAACCTGCATCGGAAGTTATTTATAACTCGACCTAATATAATATCCCAGCGTTCGAACAACTTACGAATACCGAATGCCTCCGAAACTAAAATTGACCTCCTTATTCGGCTTAAATTTCTTGCCTACCATGTACTCTTTAAGGTGTCCAAATGGATAGTCGCAGAGCGATAAGACGGGACCAGTGGTCATGGAAACAAAGGATACACTGTATTACCATTCTACAAGGTTATTATATTTGGCCTAACTATCTCTCATCAGCACCAATTGATTCACTATTCAACATTTTACAACCAACAAAAGTTTTAGATTGAAGATGCACTGATATCGAAGTTCCTGCGCAAGGAGTGAGATGCGTATAAACAGCTTTGCCTGCCGATAGTATGGCTTTGAAATTCTTTGATGACAGAGAAATTGTGATAGACCGGGAGCTCATGACAGTTTATGGCCTCCGATTTCATACAGCATGCCTTTTGGAGAAGAGAATATTTACCCTGTGACAACAAAGACTAAACTAAACTCCTGCACGCTTTCCGGTTATATGGAAAATTGCATAAAGCCCCTATAAAAAAATTGGCATGCGGCCCAAAGGTGGAAAATTCGAGTTCAATATAGAAGTAAGCATTGTAATGGTTTAATGTACTTACGAAATTAACAGAAAAATAAATTTCTAAGCAATTATTGCACTAATAATATAAAATTTAATTTACTAAAAATTTAAGAAATTAAGATTTGTTTTTTTCTTTTGTGGATCAGCTTTTTGGACAACCTGGAGCCATCTTTGTAAGACCTAGGCCGGGTGAAGCTTTTCACCCTGACAGCATCATCCCTACGGTCAAATTTGGTGGTGGTAGCATCAATCTGGTGTTGCATGTCCGCCAGTGGCGAAATCTTTTTGTGCGAGGGACGCATTATTCTGTTATATTACCATGCTTAATGCAGTTTTGGAGCCACCAATATTAAAATTATTTGATGAAGAAAATCCAGAATAGGTTTTTCAACAAAATATTTGCCCCCTGTCACAAAGCCAAAGCAACAAATTAATGGTTTTCCAAAAACAATGTGCCACTTTTTGCATAGCTCCCCAGTCTATTCTGATAAACAAGGTGTCTCTTTACAAATGCAAATCAAAAGAAGAATTGAAGAAATTTATTGTGGATGAATGGTTCAATGTACAATCCGATGTACGTAAAAAACTTGTGAACAGTTGCCTAAAAGGGTACGTGCGGTAATTAAATCACGAGGAGGTATCACAAAATATTAATAATTTTGATTAAAGTTGTCATTAAAAGCTGTATGTATTATTTTAATATCTATAATCTTAAATTATAGCTATATTTTCATTCTAGCTCTGATGAAGATTTAATATTAAATCGAAACGTTAGCGAAGTTAAAATATTGTTTTAATTTTAATTTCTGACCAGTCCGAATACCATTACTTCCTCATCTTATTATATTTTACGGACGTAACCATCTAATTCAAGAATGTATTATTTTATTTACCATTTTTCCTATAATAATCCTAAAATTCAATAAAACGTAGGGTGCTCCATACATTTGCCCAAGGCTGTATATTTCAAAAAATAAATAGTAGTTCGCACGACCTGCAAATAACGCATTTGTCAGCTGCGAATTAAGAGAGTGGTCAGTAGGTAAGGATTCTCTCCGCGAATAGCGAACCCGCGAAAGAATTTTCACTGTAATCGGCAAGAATTGTCTTTTTGCCAGGTGGAACATTTCTGAGACTGTAACCAAAGTTTCGACTGACGCTGTCCAAAGAGAAAGAGAAAGAGAGGAGAGAGGGGGGGGGGAGAGAGAGGGGGGGAGAGAGAGAGAGAGAGAGAGAGAGAGAGAGAGAGAGAGAGAGAGAGAGAGAGAGAGAGAGAGAGAGAGAGAGAGAGAGAGAGAGAGAGAGTATATGAAACACAAAACATAACATTAATATATTATTCTGTCTGTTGTATGTTAAATAAACAGTTTTGTGAACTAACACGATGATATTCGTCATACACAACATATTACAAGATAATTTGCATACAGTCCTGACAAACAGTAGGTACCTACGTACTCGCACTCGCCCAGCCATGTTCATTCCGTGTACCGTGTACCGTGTTCTATCATACATCTTATAAATTACAACTATTACTGCTTAAAACATAATTAAATCTCAACAATTTTTAAATATACCCAGTCCTAGGGATGCCACGTCCCTTTAAAGAGAACCTACTCAATTTTTTGCACCAATCTTTATTTTTCTTTTTTACATTAAAATGTTTTCCCCCTTTTTTAATTGAGTATTCGTACTTGTTAACAATCCAATAAAGCTGAATTTTATTCTGAATTATTGAAAATATGTCAATATTGCTTTACGATTTCTGGACACAATAACAAAGTCAAAAGGGTATTTTCGATGATTGGGACACAATGGAATAAGAAAAGAAAAGACTGAATGTGTGACAGTTAAATCTATATTATGAAGAAATTAAAAGTGACAAAAAAAAATTTTTTACCACACTTTAAAAATTGAGGTCTTGTAGAGCAGTGTTTCTCAACAGAAAACGGACTGCGGACCAGTAAATTATTTAATTATCTACCGCGGACCCCTAAAAATAAATGTACTATAAAACAAATTGTATATGTAAACTCTACATATATCTTTAAAAATTACTGAAAAATTAACAAAATACACAGAAAATGAACAAAAAATTATAATTTATAAGTCTTTCGCGGACCACTAAAATTTTGCTAATGACCACCAGTGGTCCGCGGACCACCGGTTGAGAAACACTGTTATAGAAGATCTTATATTTAGTAGGGCCTAATGTAAATATTACAGTTGTCTTAAGCTTCATATAAATAAACAATGATTTTAATATGTTAACACTTACACATCAAAAGTGTTTAGTGATAAAAATCACATAATGCGGTAACGTCAAAAAATCATGCTTTCATGACAGTTCCGTAAAACACAAAAGAAAGGCTACAAGGCGTACTTTTCTACCTGAGAAGTGTTATCATATAAAATTCTTCATATTTTATCTTATTTTATACTGAAGATATTCATCTAAAAATATTATCCATATTTTCTTTTGAGAATTACAAAAAAACTAAACGTGATGGAGAAAAACTAAAACTTGATATGAAATCAGGATTCGCCATTCTACTTAGAATCACCTCTTAAAATCAAAAGCGACGGACATTTTATTTTTTTCGCAGCTCTGTGTTATCATTTTTTATTTACTTCATAAAATGTACAGTCTGTTTCAAACGATTAGGCGGAACTAAATGGGAATTTCGTTCTTTTAAGTTGTCACGAGAAGGGGCCTTGCTTGGGTTATTTCATTTTTCACGTTGGAATGTCAAAATTTAAAATTCCAACAATGAAACCATGGAAACGAATGACATATGTCAGCCGGAGTGGCTGATCGCATTAAGTCTTGCGGTTTTAGACTAGTAGAAACAGTCTGAACTGGGCGGTCTGTGGTTCGAGCCTCCTTCGATGATGATATTATTCGGGCGAGAATATGTTTACTCTCATTTTCACAATCATTCACCCCTCATCCAGGTGTAGCAGCTCTCCCCCTGGCATCGGTGATTCGCCTCGTTGCAGAAATAAGCCGATGTAAAATAAATAATACAATAATAAATGACATATGTCAAAATTAAATTATTTTTTTACATATTTTAATGACAAAAAAATAAATAAATGGGAAATTTGTATTAAGAATGAAAAAATCAAAATATAAAGAAAATGACATTTTAAAATGATATTAACCATAACTAAAAATGTTTATTGTAAGTATGATTTACAAAGCGTAAACAAAACGGTCGAAAAGCACGATGAAAGTAACTAGATTGCAAAATCTAGTTCCGCCTAACCGTTTGGAACAGACTTTATGATAAATATAAATTCTTAAATTTTTTTAATCAAAATAGTTTGCTTTACATAAAAAAAATCTTAGTAAAAAAAAAGTTCTAATGACTAGACTGCGAATCGGCCACACTCTCATTACCCATAAACACCTCATGCAGAAAAAAGAACAGGAAATATGCCAAACAAGTAACAGCCCAATAACTGTTAAACATATTCTCATTGAATGTGTGAAGTACACTAGAGAAAGAGCCCAAAACAGCATCCCAAACTCCTTGAAAGAGGCCCTATCTAACAGTATGGAAGCTACAGCCAAAATCTTAAAATATCTAGAAGACATTAACCTAACAAATAAAATATAGGCAAAAATGTAACGAACGACTATTGTAAAAATCTTCACTGTAATGTAATATGTAATATGTAATTTTTATGTAATTCAAATTTCTTGCTTACACCTAAGATGAACTAATTTAATGTAATATTTGTAACTGTTACGGGGTGTTAATGACCATGTAGTTCAAGGGTGTCAAACTGGCGGCCCACGGGCCGCATGTGGCCCAATACTTGCATTTAAGTGGCCCGTAACGACTTCTTATACTATAATTTTTTGTACTATATATAGTATAAACATTTATTTGAACGAAAATACCTCGTGACAGAAGCTGTCCGGGCTGCGGCGTCAAGACTTCGGCAAGGGCGGAAAACCAAGAGTCTGTTGCAGTTAGCCGTGCGATAGTCGGTAGATCAGTGATTCCCCGTGATTCCAAATAATACTCTCGTAAGCAGAGCTTTCAAATACCACTTTTCTATAGGTGCAACTGCTGTGTACAGTACCACTACGCTGATTTAGACCCGTTTTTGTTTTGTTGTTCGATAAAGCAAATATTTAGGCAAAATTTAATTGTTATTATTTAAATGTTATTTCCTTACTTCCTTCAAATAAATATTCAGAAAAATGGAGGAAAATAAAAAACAGAATAAGTAACAATATAAATATAGGCTATTCCAAACGTTGAGATGGAACTAGATTTTGAAATCTAGTAATTTTTATCTATTAATTTGGACTTTTGGTCATTTTGTTTAAGCTTTGTAAATCATACTCACATTGCAAATTCTAGATTAAATTGATTGTTATTATAAAATGTCCGTTTCAATAATTTAAATTTTTTGTCATTCTTAATAAAAATTTCCCATTTATTATTATTATTTTCTCTTCAAAATATGTGAAAATGTATTCAAATTTTTAATAAATGTCATCGTCTCTATGGTTTCACTGTTGGAATTTTAAATTTTCACATACCAACGTTCCAACGTACCAAGGTTCCTTCTCGTGACAACCTTAAAGAACGAAATTCCCATTTAGTTCCGCCTAAACGTTTGGAATAGCCTGCCTGTATATAACGTGCGGCCCGCGTAAATTTTACTTGTTAGAAAAATGGCCCGATGCTGAAATGAGTTTGACACCCTTGATGTAGTTGATACACCCCAAAATAAATTTTAAATTAAAAAAAAAAAAAAAAAAGTTCTTTTTAAAAGAGACCTGGTCAGCCTAACCAATACGAGAACTGTTGCGCGGTCTACTGGAGAAGAAACACCGTAAGGCAGATCATAACCATAAATGTTGTACGACTAAAATTCTCTCCAAAGGACCTTGAACCCCAGTCTTAAAAACTCGTTTCATAAATAAATATTTTATAAAAGCAATTTATTTATAGAAGACGGATCACGTTTGAGAATATGTCTGATAATAATGTGTGAGGGTGAGAAGAGAAGAGAAGAGTAGAGACGCTGTGATTCTGATGAATGGTTATGTGTAACATATTTGACAATGTCCAATAGATCGCGTCCACTTCATATCCAATCTCTCAATAACTGTATCCCTCCCGGGGCCGAAGCCCCCGGGGACATTATCTCATATAAATAAAACTGTAAGAAAGTGCTAGTGGCGAAACGAAGCGAATGTATTTCGGCGGAGATTTCAACCGCATCCCCGCGGGGCGCAGGCGTCGCAGATATTGACCGCCCCTCGGCAAACGGCGGTGGTGTCGCACACCTCGCTCCCCCCAACACCGCCCCCACCCTCATCACCGCCGCCAACAGATAAAACCCCCTAAAACCCGGTGCAAATCCTCCGACGAAACACCATCAGAAGAGGAGATTTTACGAGTTGCGACATCACGTGACAGACGCATTGGGGACCTGACGTATTTTACTGGGGGACTGAACCTAGGTCTGAACCGGGGCCCCTAGACACCGCTACACTACCGACAAAACACACCTGCAAACTAATAGTTTATAACACGACAAACCAAACAAAACACCCGAGGGTTAGTCACGAGGACAATGGAACGAATAATGAACGACAAAATATTTACTTCGGACGAGAAATGTTGCACGACAAAATATATACACAGCACGACATATTCAAGAAGTTCAGAAATCTCAGTTAATGAAAAAAACGTTCATAATAGACCGGGAGCTCATGACAGTTTTTGGTCTCCGATTTCATACAGCATGCCTTTTGGAGGAGAGAATATTTACCCTGTGACAACAAAAAAGGGATGCTACTAAACCCCTGCACGCTTTCCGGTCATAGGGAAAATTGCATTTCCACTTGCACAAAATTTTTGTGTTTTTCTCTGATTTAATATTGCTTGCCCTTTTGTCAAAAGAAAGTTATAACAAATTTAATGTGTCGAGGTGTATAACAGAAGGTGGGCATCAAATTACAGTATTTAAAGTTTAATTTCAGTAGATTTATTGAAGTGTAATTAGTAGTTGAGTAGGTGTTAAATGTCGGGCAAGTAATTTTATGTGGTACATCTGAGTGTTGGTCATCTGAATTTACAATATATGGATTATGTTTGTAAGCAAGTGCATTATGTTCATTGCCTCATGAAATAAAATTAGTTTTAATTGGACAGAAGCAGCTAATATTATTAGCTATTATTATTAATATATTAGTGCAGTTTAGTTTTTCTGGGACAAATGTAATGAACAAACTCGCATAGTATCAGTTACTTTTTAACTCAAAATATATTCCCATGCCTTCCTCCTTTTCATAACCAAATCTTTTCCAATCTGGACTTAATATTAACTTTCCCTCCATTTTTCTTAAGAAAATAAAAAAACTAAGATGCCTATCTTTGTCCTGTCTTGAATGACAGCCAAAAATCCTACAGTTTGATCTACTTTTATAGTTTTTCACAACTTCTATCGACAACTCTATAACATATGTAATAAGTTCAAACAGTACCAGAGCATCTAGTCCAATATTTGACCACAGACTGCGTATCCGAACGTGTCAGTTCAATAGTATCCTGGTGCTTAATACAATTTGGTATATACCCTATATTTATTTATTTTTATTTTTTTTTCTTGTATTATTTTTTTGAATTATTTGTTTTATTTTTATTGATTATCTCTCTGTTCTCAAATTTATCTTTTGTATTAATTTTTTCTTTTTACGCTATAATTATTATTGTTACTTTGAGTTTTATGTATGTTTAATATTGTATTTTGTTATTTATACACAGCGTTGCAAGCCTCGGCTTCTGCTGTGTCTCTTATATAAATAAAATAAAAAAATAAATAAATAAATAATTTTAAGAGTTAAAAGGAGATGTACCCAGGTTGTCTCTCGTTTTTGCCTCTTCGGTACCTCGTTCAAGGTGCCATAACCCAAGATGATAGCCTTTGTTGATGGCAGCATACTTAGCCGATGTCACAACAGCACAATCGATGACGGCGTGTGTGAAAGTTTTCAACGATTTTATAGCAGGGGCCAGTGACGGATTATCCCCTTAGACAAAAAAGACATTTGTCTTGGGCCCGGAATGGCCTTTTTTTTGCTCTTCATTTGGATTTGGTAGGTGAGGACCTTATTTTTTGCTCTTCACTTGGTTTTGGGAGCTAAGGACCTTTTTTAAAAAAACATAGGTTCAGGGCCCGTAAATCAAAAATGTCTTGGGCCCGGCCAAGGCTTAGTCCGCCACTGGCAGGGGCCGAAGCCGGCACAGACTGTTAAACACATCTTTTGAAATAATAATTTCTAAGACACACGCCAAACGAGCGAGTTAAAAGTGATTGAATTTTATTATGCAAATCAGATGTCAATAGTTTTAACTCGAAGCATATCGTCAACATTATGCAACAAGTAATGCACCATTTGATTTCAGCTGAATTCAGTCGCTCTACGAGAAATAAATATAGCTCGTGAAGAAGAGTGTGGCAAAAATCTCGGAAATTTCCAGATGGCACTCTTATGGCGATTTTAACCGATGACGTCATAATATAGACAGCATACTCTATGCCAGGGGTGGCCAAACCGAGGCCCGCGGGCCGCATGCTTGAACATTTGCCTTGAACACTTTTACAAAATATATTTATTTTATAATGGCCAAAGTAATGAAAACCAATGTATTAAAAAAATACATTATTTGTGCATCCATATATTCAAAAATTAACTGTCGAAATTATGAGAAAAAATTAACTTTGATTTTAACCCTTTACTGCATGAATTTTTATTTTTGGCTGAAATAATTCATGAGCATTAGGAATTGGTTCTTATTGATAGAAAAATTAATTAAAAAAATATATTTAAAATATTAATTATTATTTTTATGAAAAAATAATAATTAAAATAATAATTTAGGGTTTGTGCCATACATGGAACATTATGATTCTACATTATGTAAGAAAATGATTCCGTATTATTTGCTCGTCAATTGCTAGGTGTTCTTCATTAGGGATTAAAAGCAGTCGCCCTCGAAATTTTGAAAGAAAAGGTCGTATCTTTTAGTTGTCCTTTCTCAATAAATTGAGAGTTATCGTTGAAGTGCAAATTCCGCTTGATATCCTCAAATCTATTGCAGCCCATTACTTGAGATACTGCAGGATCCATTGCTGTGTATGTGCCATATATGAACATTCATGAAGTAACGTTCTGATTCAGTTTTTAAAGTAAAATAAAAATTGGAATGTGCCATATATGGCACACTATGCGGTAAATGGTTAAAATAATATTCTTGCGAATATATGACAGATATTCAGACCAATTCTGTAACTCAGTTACTATGATCATTGTAACTAAATCTGTCACTATGAGCAAGGTCAGTTACTATCATGAATGAAAGTCATTATACTTTTTATAATATTTTATCTTGTAGTAACGTTACTACACAGTAATTTTTTACATAATTGATCTGATAGCCTGTTTTATATATATTTCTTTACAATGTGCGTTTAATATCATTATTATTATATTATCTATGTTTACATGTAAGAATAATAGTAAACACAATAATAATAACTCATTATGTTTTCAATTTTTTCAATTGTTATGAAGCCAAAACCCTGCGGAGACAGAAGGGGGATTTGCCGCCTTGCCTACAGCAACAGGCCTAATTTACATTTATTTTGCCAACCTACCGCTAGGTATGATTATGATTAGCTTACTTCGTAAAACCATTTCTAACGTTTTATCATCGTGAAAAATAAGCGCAGAGTCATTTTAATTATGTGTTTCGTTTTGAAAAGGGGACCAAATGCAAAATACGATGCATTAGCAACTTTAATTCTGTTCATAATTTCCTGCTGTATCAGAATCACCTGATTTATCACGATGCTCATGTATTTGAAAGTATAAACTCTATCAAAGGTGTTACCACTAATTTTTAAGTTGGTCTGGTTTTCACGACTGCATCCACGGACAATGAGATACTTGGTTTTTTCATTACTGATTATGTCCTGCTTTACGAGCTTCGACATCTTCAACCTTATTAGAAATAATATCCAGGTCATCTGCATATCCTAAAATCTTATGGTACCCATTGAGCTGTAGACCACTGTGTTTTGGTCTTTTCGTATCACCATCTCAAACACGAGGTTAAACAGCAAAGGTGAGGTGACACCTCCTTGTGTGACCCCAGTATGAATTTCAAAAAGCTGTGACCGCTGTGACCATAAATTATTTTTGCCGTCCTTTATATTTAATTATAAATAATTATTAATATTAATTAATCAGTTAATTATAATTAAATTTGATACTAAATTCAAACTTGTATTATCTGCTGTTTTACTGCTTTTTTTTAAGTTTTACTTTTTATTGGTTTTTATTGATTTTAATTTTCTCTTTCTACCAATTTTTCCGAAGTAAACGGACGCATCAACCGAGTAGATGATTTGTAGATCTGCTCGAGACGTCGGTAAACACGGTTTAGCGCACGATTCTGGCACGAAATTCAAAAGTTTCTTACTATAAATTTACTTATTTTATATTTTGTTAAATATGTCTGTCGTAGAATCATCGTAATATGCTATTTATTTCCCATTCTTCTGTATAAAATTCTATGAAAATATGGACCCTTGAGCAGAGTAAAGAAGTTGGATTTTCAAAATGTGAGTTCAGTGACATTTATCTATTTGTATAAATTAAATAGGAGGCTGTTTCTATTTTTATTTTTATTTTTTATTCTACCCTCATTACATACTACTTACAAAATTATATAAATGAAAATAAAAAGTTTAAGTAAATAGGTTTAATAAAAGCAGGGCCATATAATTGGTTTCTCATCTGGTTTTAGACATGTGGCAACATGAGTGGAGCCGCACACAGAACGTTAAGTTACGACAGATTAAGGGAGACGTTAAACCATGGGGTTCTTCCTGCAGGATTAACCGCAGGGAGGAAACCGCCATCACACGCGTCCGTATAGGTCACTGTTGGTGGACCAATGGACACCTCCTTCGAGGTGAAGAGTCCCCTATCTGTGAGACGTGTAACACATATTTGTCTGTGTTACACTTTTTAACTGAGTGTATACAGTTCGAGGATGTCAGGGGGAGGTTAGGCCTGTGCTATGACCTGTCAGTTGCTTTAGGTGACGACAGGGTACTCATGGACAGGCTGATACTCTTCCTGAGAGAATCGAACTTATTGTTTTATGTGTGAATTCTTGCACCTAATTTTAATGTGTTTCTAATTATTGACTGTGATATTCGATGGTAATTGGCCCCTTTACAGCCTCTTACCATCACCCTGAGTCTGTACAAATTTTCGAACAGACTTTTTATATTATTTATTTGTGTTAGTCAGTGCAAGATTTCTTTTATTGAGTATGCGTATTTTTAATGATTTTATTTATTTATTGTCTAATATATTGTTTTTAATATATAGTCTAGTCATTTAAATGGGCTGTGTTAGGCGCAAATAGCCTCTGTTGCTGTGCGCCAAAAATTTTAACTAACTAACTAACTATAATTAGTTTCTCACTTTTCAGATGGTTATAATACAATATCTGTAATATATCAGTTTTTGTCTGTCTGTCTGTCCGAGATTGACGCAAAAACTATTGGACAAAATTTTTATTCTGGGGGGGGGGGAGTTTTGGGGTTAAAACTGCTTATTAAAAAACATAAAATATCTTCCTTATTATTGACAGAAAGTTGCCACTTAAATCTAAACAGAAATATGAAAAAGAATACGAAACCTTTACACCAGGGGTTCTTAAACTTATGTAGTCCGAGGACCCCCTCTTAAACAACTTTTTTTTGCGGACCCCAACACTAGGCATTTTACGTCGTTCTTGAGACTTAATTTCTGGCTCAATAATCTCATAGGCACTACGTTATAATAAATATTGGTAAAAATTTATGGCTGGTTATTTTAATAAATGCATTTATTGAGATGAACATTTTTATTAGCATATAGAATAAAGAACATAAAATTAATAAAAATAGTAGTAAAAAGAATTTAAAAAGTTACAAATCATAACACATTAAACTCATACAAACATTTCTTGGTCAAATATTGGTCAAAATAGATCTTATTATAATTTGTTTTCTGTAAATAATTTGCAGTTGAATAAAAATAATTAATTTTTTACTAATTATTGTTTAGTTATGTCAATAACTAGTTAGATAACAACAAATACAAAAAGTCTTGAACATGTAGGATTTTTATTAAACGAGTTATTTGAATAAAAGCGAAAAGTTGAGAGATGTAAAGTTAATGTAAACATTGATTTGCGGACCCCCAGGGGTCCGCAGAACCCAGTTTAAAAACCGCTGCTTTAGACTATGGCAATCAAATAATAAAGTACCGGTCGTGAATGAGACATATTTGTTGAGGGCGTAATGAGACGGCGTTATGGATTCATAATGCTCTGGCTGTTATGCATGTTTAAATATCTCGTATCCTAGGCATTATGAACAAATAACAGCGAAAAATATATATATTAAGTCAACTAGGAAAAAAAAAAACGGAGCACCAATAACGCAATACTTTCTTATCTATGTAACAGAAAAAAAAAGTAAAAAGTTTCAAATTTGCGGTCATTATCAGTAGCAGTAATATAAAACCGAATGCAAATGAGCGTGGTTAACTAGATTTTCAAACACCGTTACTGACGGTAACTCGATTGTCAAACATAGGCAACGTGCATGTATTTCACGTTGAACTGGTTGCGGACAATAAGGGGCAACCTCTCCATAAACTTTAGAAAAACAACTCCAAGCCCAAACAGATGACACACAGGACTTTATAACAATTATGTTAAATTATTAAGACAAATAAGCAACAAAATTCGTAATAATTGCATCATCGATATTTATATTACAATATCTATAACTGATGTCTACTTTTATACTAAACATACCTTGGAAATACAATGTTAAAATTGTCATTTATTATACATTTCTTATTACCCATATATTAGCTTTGTGCGGAACTATACTCAGTTCAAACGTTGGAATGCAGTTTTGCTTTTATGGAAAGCTGTCTTGCCAAATGTTGTGAATATGTTAAATATGTCAATGAACCCAAAATATTATGCGGAATTTTATTTTCTTTTGTTGTTAATTTATTGAAACTATATGTCGGTCTGTCTGTCCGTCTGTCTGTCCGTCCGTCCGTCTGTCTATGTACACGTGCAGAGCAAATTCGGCTAAAAGGATTTTTAAGAAACTTCATATTTAAAGTAAGTTTTACACAGTTCAATTAATTGATCAACAAATTGATCAAGTTTTTTGTCAATTAACTGAAAAATTTATTGGTAACCTTGGGAACAAAAACTTGACTTTACACACATCAATCTATTTATCGCCGGTCGCTATGGCGTAGTGGTCAGCTCATTTGACTACCAACCATGGGGGCTCGGGTTCAAATCCCGGTTATGGCATGGAAATTTTCTCAAACAAAAATTGTCCTGGCTAATTGCCACAGCAGCAAAGGCCATTAAAAATTAAAAAAAAAAAAAAAAAATCTATTTATCAATTTTTTTGAAAATTTTTACATTACCAACTGTAAAACATTCTAATTTAAAAAAAATATTTTTTTTTTTCGATGAGCACATACAGTCTGTTCCAAACGGTTAAGCGGAACTAGATTTTGCAATCTAGTTACTTTCATCGTTTAAATCGTACTTTTTGGCCGCGTTGTTTAAGCTTTGTAAATCATACTTACAATAAACATTTTTTGCTGATTTTTTTCATCATTTTAAAATGTCATTTTCTTTATATGTTAATTTTTTGTGTCATTCTTATTACATATTTCCCAATTATTTATATTTTTATCATGAAAATATATAAAAAAATAATTTAATTTTGACATATATACTTCGTTTCCATGGTTTCATTGTTGTAATTTTAAATTTTGATATTCCAACATGAAAAATGAAATAACCCAAGCAAGGTCCCTTGTCGTGACAACCTAAAAGAACGAAATTCCCATTTAGTTCCGCCTAAGCGTTTGAAACAGACTGTATTTGTTTATATTTTTAGTGGGATATGTTTTTTAGATGTTTTAGTATTTTTCCTATATGCGGGTCAAAGAGTTGTATAAGCATGCCAAATTTCAACTCTCTAGGTTTAGCCGTTTGGCTACAATTTTTACCGAACAGACAGACAGACGACAAAATGACGTTATAAGGGTTTTTTGGTCATACCTACAAAACCCTAAAAATGAAACAGTCTTATTACGTTTTCGTTTATAAAATATTAAATGTTAAAGCTCTGGCACGCCGTTTGAACGTTTAATACATAAATAAAATGGTTATCAAAAATGTCAGTAACCTTAGTTTGGTGTTTATATGTAAATCATGGCTGCAGAACACTTTTTTCACTTTCATGAAAACTGATCTTGCTGCTTCAGTGCGGCATCGAATTACAAAAGAGAGATCCCACGTGTCACCGACACTGCATCCTAGATATTTAAATTTGCCGACTCTTTCGACAGGTTAATTTTTTCTGGTGAGATGACAAGGTGGTATAGGGTTTTTGCTAATTTTTGCTATTTTGCCATGTATTTGGTCTTCCTATTATTTAGCGAATAACTCGTATTCTTCACTGGAAGTTTTTATGCTGACCAGTAGCGATTGTAGACCTTATAGAGCAGTGTTACTCAACCGGTGGTCCACGGACCACTGGTGGTCCTCAGCAAAATTTTAGTGGTCCGCGAAAGGCTTATGAATAATAATTTTTGAGATTTTTTGTTAATTTTACAGTGATTTTTACATTTTATTATATATCTGTTTATTCCCTACATAACAAATCTTAACTAAAATATAAATCTAATTTTGACCTGTCGGTTTTGCTTTGTTTTGGAATCAACAATTTTCCTATTATTTTCTTTTTCTTTAATTTCTTTTCTCCTCACCATTACCTGTTTCATCGATGTGTATCCGCAGCCAGGGGCGGACTGGCCATGTGGAAAATGTGGAAAATTCCACAAGGGCCGTATACAAATTGGGCCGTTTTCTAACTATGTACATAATTACGGTTATGTCGTAATATATATATATATATATATATATATATATATATATATATATATATATATATATATATATATATATATATATATATATATATATATATATATATATATATATTTCAAACAGTTTCAAACCTCAAAAAATCAAAATTTTCCCTAATAGCTTTAGGTCATAACGGACCAAACATTAATTTTTTCTAGATAAAACAAGGTGTGAGAATTCCAAAAATTCAAACCTCAAATCTCTATTTCTTACCTTTTATGAGATATGAATTTTTTAAAATTCCAAAATAAAATCAAAATTTTCCCTAATAGTTTTAGGTCATTACGGACCAAACATTAATTTTTTCTAGACAAAACAAGGTGTGAGAATTCCAAAAATTCAAACCTCAAGTCTCTATTTCTTACCTTTTGTGAGATATGAATTTTTTAAAATTCCAAAATAAAATCAAAATTTTCCCTAATAGATTTAGGTCATTACGGACCAAACATTAATTTTTTCTAGACAAAACAAGGTGTGAGAATTCCAAAAATTCAAACCTCAAATCTCTATTTATTACCTTTTATGAGATATGAATTTTTTAAAATTCCAAAATAAAATCAAAATTTTCCCTAATAGATTTAGGTCATTACGGACCAAACATTAATTTTTTCTAGACAAAACAAGGTGTGAGAATTCCAAAAATTCAAACCTCAAGTCTCTATTTCTTACCTTTTATGAGATATGAATTTTTTAAAATTCCAAAATAAAATCAAAATTTTCCCTAATAGATTTAGGTCATAACGGACCAAACATTAATTTTTTCTAGACAAAACAAGGTGTGAGAATTCCAAAAATTCAAACCTCAAGTCTCTATTTCTTATCTTTTATGAGATATGAATTTTTTAAAATTCCAAAATAAAATCAAATTTTCCCTAATAGATTTAGGTCATTACGGACCAAACATTAATTTTTTCTAGACAAAACAAGGTGTGAGAATTCCAAAAATTCAAACCTCAAATCTCTATGTCTTACCTTTTTTGAGATATGAAT
This sequence comes from Liopterus haemorrhoidalis, assembly GCA_963971575.1. NCBI lineage: Eukaryota > Metazoa > Arthropoda > Insecta > Coleoptera > Dytiscidae > Liopterus > Liopterus haemorrhoidalis. The sequence continues at coordinate 634,213 of OZ020616.1, forward strand.
TTTTAAAATTACAAAAAAATCAAAATTTTCAATAGTTTTAGGTCATTATGGACCAAACATTAATTTTTTCTAGACAAAACAAGGTGTGAGAATTCCAAAAATTCAAACCTCAAGTCTCTATTTCTTACCTTTTATGAGATATGAATTTTTTAAAATTCCAAAATAAAATCAAAATTTTCCCTAATAGATTTAGGTCATTACGGACCAAACATTAATTTTTTCTAGACAAAACAAGGTGTGAGAATTCCAAAAATTCAAACCTCAAATCTCTATTTCTTACCTTTTATGAGATATGAATTTTTTAAAATTCCAAAATAAAATCAAAATTTTCCCTAATAGATTTAGGTCATTACGGACCAAACATTAATTTTTTCTAGACAAAACAAGGTGTGAGAATTCCAAAAATTCAAACCTCAAATCTCTATTTCTTACCTTTTATGAGATATGAATTTTTTAAAATTCCAAAATAAAATCAAAATTTTCCCTAATAGATTTAGGTCATTACGGACCAAACATTAATTTTTTCTAGACAAAACAAGGTATGAGAATGCCAAAAATTCAAACCTCAAGTCTCTATTTCTTACCTTTTATGAGATATGAATTTTTTAAAATTCCAAAATAAAATCAAAATTTTCCCTAATAGATTTAGGTCATTACGGACCAAACATTAATTTTTTCTAGACAAAACAAGGTGTGAGAATTCCAAAAATTCAAACCTCAAGTCTCTATTTCTTACCTTTTTTGAGATATGAATTTTTAAAATTACAAAAAAATCAAAATTTTCAATAGTTTTAGGTCATTACGGACCAAACATTAATTTTTTCTAGACAAAACAAGGTGTAAGAATTCCAAAAATTCAAACCTCAAGTCCCTACCTCTTACCATTTTTGAGATATGAATTTTTGAAATTTACAAAATAAAATCAAAATTTTACCAATTAGTTTTAGGTCATTACGGACCAAATATTACAGAAAAAACATCGTAAAACTAAATTTTTTAAAGATTTAAACCTTAGGTCTCTATTTCTTACCATTTTTGAGATATAGTTTTTGATTTAATATCCAAATTTCCAAACATAACTACACTTTCACGAGACCCAATATATTCAATGTTAAAATACGTACAAAAAATAACTTAGAATGTATAACAAAAAGAAATTTTAATGTTATCTCGATGTTTTGTTAACCACAAATGAATTAGTATGGGATTAAAAAAATAATTAATCCTCTTAAATAAGTTGATAAGGAAATTTTATTTTTATATCATTAGCAGGAATTACGTAAACATTTATGCGACGAAACATGTTTATCTGAAAAAATATATAAACTGTGAATTTTCATAGTTTACAGGATTTCGTAGGCAGGGCTGATATTAAAAATATTTGAGAAGATAACACGATTTATCATAGTAATACAGTTTTGAAATTATTGTAGAAAACATTACAAACCAATTTGCAACAAGTTTGGAACATTATTTTACGACCTACTTATTTTTAAGGTCCCAAACAATTAATTCAAATATGTTATTAAAACTTTAAAGCACTTAATAACGAAAAATCGATATTTAAATTTAACAAAAATCACGTTTTGCATGAACTAAGTGGACAAATAATGGTTTAAATTGACAAAATAAAGATTAAATTTGATTTGAATGTTTATTATAATGTTTATATGTTTATGTTTGTTAATATGGATCTTACTAGCATTAGCTAAATAAATAAACTATTATTATTATTATTATTATTATTAACAAACATAGGTTTACATTATTTTATTTATTATTTTTTTAATATTATTATGTATTTATCATTTTTTTAAATATGGAAATGCCAACTTTAATTTTCCAAACAATCATATCTCAAAAATGGTAAGAGATAGAGACCTGCGGTTTAAATTTTTGAAATCCTCAGACTTTAAATAGTTTAGAAAAAATTGAAGAGTTAGTGGCTAGCACACAACTTTATTAATAGGCCATCAAATAAAATTGTCGAAAAGTACCAAAAATTGAAAATTAAAAAATTGATGTGAAGTGTGAATTTTTAAACATTTCAGGGTTTCGCAGGTTTTAGTAAGTGAATGATGATTATATGGGATGCCAAAATAAATTTTATGTTAAAATATTTTATTAATTTTAATTCGAATGGCTAATACCATTATTTAGGTTTCTAAATATGTGCAGTATTTTTTCTTTTTTTTTTATATATAGGAAGGTTCATTAAGATTTTGAAAATTGCCCAGCCTGTCTCAATTTTTTATATGTACATGTAACGTTTCCATGGTCATGATAAATAATATCTCTGTTAGAAAATATTAGGCCAAGTTATTTCTACTCTGCTGCTAGAATGTATTTTATACAAGTACTTTATGATGGCGGTCGGTCCTGTGGTGGCCACAGCTGATTTTTTATTAATGGGCTGGTAATATATTTTACACACAAAAATTTTAGGGCCAGTCCGCCCCTGTCCGCAGCCATTTCCGTTTAAAATATCTTCTCTTGTTCCTCCTTTGCTTCTCATTTCTTCATATCCTTCCAGCATGTGTTCAATCGTCTCCCTTTCTTCTCTGCACATTCTACATCGTTTATCCTCCTCTTTTAACAAAAATTTGTTCGCCTTTTCTTCATTCCCACATCTAAACCTTGCAATTATTCTTTTTTTTCCCATTTCTTTTAGATACATCGGTCTTTGCATGTTCCATTTTTTTTTTTTTTTTACTTATTATTGTACTTTGTTTTATTCATTCTCTCGCTTAATTCTTGTTGCTGTATGTCCTTTATTCTTTCTACCATCTCCTGCATTCCATGTCCACTTTCTCTTTTCCTCCGTACTTCTTCTGTTGAAAAGCCTCCGTATTCATACATTTTACTTCTTTTTATCTCCCATTTTGATGGTTTGATGATTTGTTTAATAGTACATTTATTTTTTGTGGTCCGCGGTAGAAAATCAAATATTTAACTGGTCCGTGGTACGTTTTCGGTTGAGAAACACTGTTCTAGAGCAGTGGTCTTCAACCTTCTTACATCTGCGGAACCCTACAAAAACTATTTAAATACCATTCCTTTGGAACCCCAAGACAAAAAGCCACAATAGGCTGTATTTTTTTAATTTTAAGGTCAAACGTTTTAAAATAATTATTTACATGTATACTACTGAATTTAGTCTTGATCAAAATTGATATTTTATAGTTGACTATATTTCTATATTTTTTAAATATATGTATAGTATACTATTTTACTTTTTAGATAATACAATACCTACCTAATATAATTTTTAATGCAAATTTTAAATAAAAATTGAATGGAATAATTAACGATATGTTGTTTTGAATCTTATTTATTTATTATAACATTTGTTAGCAACCATTATAAACATAAAATTCAATAATACCGTACAAAGTATTTAAATGGTAAGAAATAAATAATAATCACTACTCAACAAATTTGAACTTTTTGTCGATAAGTAAAATTAGCTGTTTTGGAATAAATATGAGCTACTGATGATGAAAATGGTGATTAAAATTTTTGTAGCACCCTAAGATTTAAAGTTATTTAATTTTCAAAATGTAAGAAACCCCAAGGTTCCGTGGAACACAGGTTGAATACCACTGTTCTAGACAATATGCGAAAACAATAGGGGATAGGCATGATTTTTTTAATTTTTTTTATTATATTCCTCTTGTTGTATATAAACATAAAAAACAGTTTTTAATTTTTTTTTTTTAATTTGAAGGCTTAAAAAATCATAAATGTATGTAGCGCGCGAAAACGACGTGTGACGTCATACCCTTCTAACTGACACATGACACTACTAGTCTACCCAGCGTACATAGGGTTAATGACGAAATTTCACTGGACAAAATTACACGGGACAAAATTACACAGAAGAAATTACACATAGACAGAATTACACAGGGAAGAAATTACACAAGGACGAAATTACACATACGAAAATTACACTAAGACAAAATTACACATTTAATTTACTTTAATTTACACATACGAAAATTTTCTTCTGTGTAATTTTGTCCCGTGTAATTTTGTCCAGTGTAATTCTGTCCTGACACCCGTACATAGTCTGTTGTGAACTTATTTGTTTGTGTAACTTTTATAGGTTATGTAAAGTTAGAGTGATTTTAATTAAAATAAAGTTTAATTCTATAAAAACAATTTATACATGTTTACCGAATTAAATTTTATATTAAAATATATAAAATATGGAAGATCCAGGCCCCAGTACTTCGAAACATAGTCGAAAATATTGTTTAGTACCAATGTGCACAAATAGTTCAATTAGAAATCCAAAAATATAATTTATATCATTACCTGATGACGAAAAACAACAGAAAAGCTATGAGGCGAAATAAAACCGATATTTCAGAAAAAAGTAAACTTTATGTTTGTGAAGACCATTTTAATGTGAGTACATATATTTTATAAATTATTTTAATAATAAATGCGTGAATAATTGTTTAAAAACAAATACAAAACTCTTAAACAATACAATATAAACACGTAAACATTATGTTTTGTCTGTATCTGTGACGTCAAACCCTTACAGTCTCAGTCGTATCTACTCGGCAACCTTCGCGGCGTGGTCGGCTTATTTCAAATTTACAATATTTTAATTAAAAAATTTGGCTATAATATTAATTAAAATGTGATTTTTGTTGTGTTAGGTGACATAACTAACATTAAAATATCAAAAAAATGTAGTTTTAAGGAAATATAAATGTTATGCGTATCCCCTATTGTCATCATCGTACCGGATATTATTCACCAATTCTTCATTTTAGATAATACCACATTTAGTGTCAGTAAAAGCTTCTGTAAATATTTCTTCCGAACATACATTAAATAAAAGTGGGGATAGTACACAGCCTTGTCGTACTCCATTTTAGTTCTCGATACTTTTTGTGTTTAGATCTTCTATTTCAATAATTGCCGACTGTTTCCAGTATAGATTTATGATGATTTGAACATCTTTGTCATCCAAATTAATTATTTTAAATTATTTATTTAAAATAAATGAATTTCATGCAAACTTTGCGGTAAAATTTAAGTTATAAACCCACTGAAAGATGGTGGACACAAAATATAGAGCTTGTTTGACAGTTTTGTTATAGTGCGCCCACATCAAAGTAGTTTATAACCCAGATTCTTTTGTCGGCGTTTGAAAATAGCGGAAATGAAGCAGAAGGAAGTTAAAAGCGTATTAAGAATCTACTGAAATGAAGTTACACAGTCACATTTTTATTATCTGAAGTTCATTTCAAATACGAATATAGTCTGTAAGGAGATACTTTTTAACCTTGCGTCTGATTAATTTAGCACGCAGCCAAGTTTTCAAGTAAACAATCATGCGTTGTGAATTATTTGACCTGTTATTTAATTTTGTCAGTTTACCTGTCATTTTCTTGCGATAAATTGACATTGTGTATTTTCGCAATCAATTGAAACTGCACGGAGAGTGGATGATGGTTTTCCCCATTTAAATTTTTCATAGATAATCGAATATCTCTCGTATTTAATAGTCAGTTGTTTTTCCAAATATAGAATATTATGGCCCGGTTACACGATGCCAGTAACTTGTGCAAGTACTGGCACAAGTACTTGTGCCAGTACTTGTACAAGTCGTTTTGTCGTTTACACGTATTCCAGTATCTTATTTAAGTAACCTTGCAAAGAACCCGAAACACACTGCAAAATGAAGATGCTTCCAAATATTTTTTATGCGTAAAACCGTCTTTTTAACGCGCCAATTTTCGATGTTTAACCTAATTTTATGTATTTTATGCGTACGTCTTTCTAAACAAAAATGAATCGGCGCCAAAAATTACATTTATTAAAAAAAGGTGTGAAAAAGTTTGTTTTTGTAACCGCGAAAATACATCAGCTGTTCATGGCGGCCATTTTTAAGTCACTGGCACGGCTACTTGTGCCAATAAATAGGAACGGCTTCTATTCACTTGACTTGCATGAGATACTTGTGCCAGTACTGGCACCAGTACTGCATGTACGTTTACACGATGCCAGTGACTGGTGCAAGTACTTACTGGTGCAAGTTACTTGCATCGTGTAACTGAGCCATTATCAATCATGTATGAAGCAACTTAGAAATTTATATAACGTTATAGGCTACGTATCTGCAATAATAAGAAAGTTATATATTGGGTAATGCAACTTCGACCACCCTGTATGAATATAAATACAATTGTCAGTAAAAACACATGGCAAATTAAATCAATTTTTCAACAATCGAAAAAATCGCGCAAATCAAAATTTTTACCACACATTTCGAAATATTGATAGTAATTATAAATCCGCGCATATCGACGGATAATTGTAATTGATTTTCGTAAAAAATTCGGCTTTTATTATCAAAACGTCTAAACAATTGGTTCCGTCAGTCTGTTGGACAATGTACGATTGTCCATCAAAGAAAATGTTCGCTCTACAGTTGCGTTGAAAAACTGGCATTTTCAAAAATACGAACATACAAAATTTTTAATTTTGACGAATAAACAAGAAATAATTCAGATATGAAAAAAAAAACGCCATCACAAGGTACTTAAATATATTAAAATATATTCTAGCAGCAGAGTAGAAATAACTTGGCCTAATATTTTCTAACAGAGCTATTATTTATCATGACCATGGAAACGTTACATATAAGTATGAAAAAATTGAGACTTTTACAGAATTTTACAGAAATTATTCGAAATTTTTCGTTTTATCAAAAAACGTCTCAAATAAAAGTTATTAGTTATTGCTTTTATAGCAACTTTTGTTCAATAATTTTTTTCGAAATATTTTTCTGTTATGAAATATTCACAAAAATCTTAAAATCGACACGAGTAAACTCCCATTTTTAGTCAACCGATTTTTACCAAAAGTTGATCAACTCGTGCCATTGATAGCAGAAACTTAAATATGAAGTTTCATAAAAATCCTTTCAGCCGAATTTGCTCTGCACGTGTACACAGACGGACAGACAGACAGACGGACGGACAGACAGACAGACGGACGGACAGACGGACAGACAGACGGACATCATGCTAAAAATAGTCAAAACGTTATGTAGGGACCTCAATTCGTGGAGATCCATTGAAATCTCGAAATGTCAAAATCGGTATGAACACAATATCTCCCTTATATATGTTGGAGGTCGGTAAAAACGGAGATTTAGTCCCTTTCAATTAAGAATACAGTAATCGGCGCTGTGAACCAAGAACAATACATACTGCAAAAATAGCATTGTAATAAATTTGAATTCAAAAAATATTCATTCATAAACTTATATAAAGAAAGAATTGATTGATAAAGCATTTAAATAAACAAGATAAATAATACACTTAAATTATTTACACAACACAAATTCCGCATAGAGAGCTAAAAAATATTAATTTTAAAAAATTATATAAAAGGGAATTTGATCAGAAAGGGTTTAAAAACAATAATATAACTTCAGATCTAAACTTTCTAATACATAAAGTAAAAACTATAAATTTGAAAAGTATTATTTTATTCATTGTAAAATTGGCTGTACGCTAAACCAATGTGAATCAAGGCCAAACAGCTCCCATATCCTTACACACTGCATTTAAAATTGAGTAGAACCACAGCTTAGAGTCTGGAGACTGACAACAAAAACAGTTCAAGACGAAAACAAGAGAAATGGCAGCAAAAGAGGCTGTTAAATTGATGGCGTACAGATGACGAAATAAGTGTAGATCTACTGTACTCATACGAATGATCATCGACGGTTTTAACATCAATATGTAATTTTCCTGAGGCGAAAATGAGTCAGAAGATGACATAGTTATGTCTCAGCAACAGGTTTTCGCTTAATCAAACATTCGCTAGTTGAAAAACGTATACCTAGAGCTCATCTTCAAAGGTGTAATAACAATAAACAGCTAAACAATCCATTGGTCCACCGTGGTTTGAAATTGTATAGTGCGCGTATTGATTTTGTATGAACATTAGAGAAAAGCAACATTTGGCCTACCATACCGCACTTTCATTAAAACAACGGCGGCATTCCATTGTTGTTCTCCCAGTAAACAAACAACTAACATGTACTTCAGTTTTACCAACTGTTACAAGCACAAGTACTCGTACAGGGATATTGTTCGACAGAGAGGAAAATTAAAAATACAGGAGCGACAACAATACACGATTGTTTATTAACAATAGTCGCAAATAATTGATAGGAGTGACCGAAAATATTGAGAGATGGGTACGGCAGAAGGCAAACAAAGCATATATGAACATATTCGGGTTTAATTTTCGCGTATTGATTCCGTCTGTACTTGTGTATGTGCTGTAGAAAGATACAGCACGAAACGGCTTATCAGAATTGTCGCCTGTCGAGTAGATGATTGCTGTTTGCAACAATAAATAAAATCAGCGTTTGCGTAATTAATGGGACTCACCCTTTTGACCTGGAAGTGTTCGGGCCTTAAGGTCTCCGGGATCTCTTCGCTTCTGGCAGGTTGCGCCACCGATGATCTAAACCCGTCCAATACGTTTTTGATCGTGAACTTTTTCATTTTGACCGCGGTGTCCATATATTAGCCTTCCATCGAAACACTACGATAGAGTCGAATACGAGCTTATGCCGTACCGTAGGGGGTAGTCTATCTTACGGTACACATGAAATGTCAGAATGACATTCCGTCACGGCGATGATGTCAATTTGTACGCGCACAAAACACTGGCCGCCGTCACAGACTAAAGCTCACGCTTAAATAATAACCAAATCATATCGTGAATCACGTCGATAGATGTTTGAACAAGCGACACTACCATACCCGAGAATTTTACCAGCCACAATGTTACAAGCATGTTCTGTATCGAGCGCAATTTACGTGCGAAATTAAGAGGCGCATGCGGAATTACACCTGCGCGTAGAACCAGGATAAACCTACGTACGGCGATTTTACCAATCCAATAGTTCCTCTATCGCTTACCACTGACAAATTTAATACACCAAAAACTACCTTAGCTCCACAAAGATATCGATAAAGCTAACACCGCAGCCTTTCTCATACTATAAGACGTCATTGCAAAACTGCAGATCGCGTATCGATTGTTGTCATATCACGGATAGCCTCACCTTCGACAAATTCACAGTCATATTTGACACGCAAACCTTTTGAATCGATACGTACAATCCACATGGAAAAATCTACATCAGTAAAAGACGTACGTCGCCCGTCAAAATCAACACTAGAAAATGCGACAGAAAGAAACGACCGATAAACGATAGTTATGATGTAAATTTAGTGAACAGCTGTTGCTGTATTTGCTGACGTAAGTGAACCTCACGTAGTTTATGAAAAATTTTACCAAATAAATAGTTGCCGGTTTATTATTACACACTGTACTAGTTAAATAAATAAAGATGAGATTATTCGTGGAGTTTTATTTGAAAAGTTGTTCTTTAATGCTGTATCAACGCCAGCGGAATATTCCCGAGTTAAGGTATAATAACAATTATAGCGCGAATTTTTAAATAATGCAAATTTAATAACTGGTTAAAAGAAAAACACTGGATTTTTACTATATGTTTATCATTTTTTATTTAACCACTTGTTAAATATCGATTAAACTTCAGTTTCGAGTGACGCAAAATATTCTAAAAGGTAATGTGATCTGAAAACTAAGTGATCAGGTTGGGTTTATGAATTTTTATTAATAAAAGAATCCCAATAACTCGAATTAATCCTAAAGTCTTAACACATTAATCAATTTTCTAGAAAAATTTGCGTCCCTCGAATTGTTAACTTTAACCAAACATTTTCACAAATTTTGTTGTTATATTGTAAATTTGTTTAAAGGAAATATGCGGCTATGTTTTTGGGTGTCGGTGCTGCCGGTTTTGGATCTTATACCGGCAAAACTGAATTTATGGCCCAACCGATAACCTCGCAAGAAAAATTAGAGCAAACACCTGATGATATGAAAACAAAAATGGAATTAATGATAATGCGAATACAAGCTGATTTTTGTCGTGCTTTAGAAGCGGAAGAAAATAATACAAAGTTCAAAGTCGATAGATGGGAACGAAAAGAAGGTGGAGGTGGTATAACTTGTGTAATGCAAGATGGAAATGTTTTCGAGAAAGCTGGGGTGAATATATCAGTAGTGAGCGGACAGTTACCACCTGCCGCAATTGCTCAAATGAATACTCGAGGTAAAGGGTTATCTACAAAAGGTCAACTACCATTTTTTGCTACCGGAGTAAGTGCAGTTATTCATCCTCGCAATCCAATGGTTCCAACAATACATTTTAACTACAGATACTTTGAAGTTAGTGATGGTGAACAGAGTCATTGGTGGTTTGGTGGAGGAACGGATCTTACACCTTACTATTTAAACACAGATGATGCCGTTCATTTTCATCGCACTTTGAAAACTGCATGTGATAAACATGACAAGACATATTATGGGAAGTTTAAAGAATGGTGTGATAATTATTTTAACATTCCACACAGAGGAGAACGCAGAGGTATCGGTGGCATTTTTTTTGATGATTTAGATAGTCCTAACCAGGAAGAAGCATTTAAATTTGTTACTTCTTGTGCTGAAGCTGTAGTTCCATCTTATATTCCAATAGGTAAGTTTTGTACACAAAATAACAATTCATATTTGGATAATAAGTATCGTTTGGTGTGTGGCAACCATCTTGGATGACTGAACTAATCTACGTCCTACTTTAGGTTTCTTACATAGCTGTCACTTTTCGAGTTTGAGTGATCGTATCTCAAAAACTAAAACAGTTAGAGAACTGTAGTTGCAATTTTTGAACTCTATAGAACCAGAATAACCCATAGCCATATTTTAAAGCAAACTGTATTTTTTAAAACAAATATATTTTACATTCACTTTTAAATGTCAAAAGTAGCAACATGTTGGCAACGGGCAGTAATAAAATTTATGTTATGCTATTCATGTGGAAAATGACAAATTGGGACGAAGTGACACGTTCAATCATTTTGAAACACCCTGTAGTATATAAATGTACTATTATAGTCCGTTTCTTTTAACTGTACGGAACTATAAACCGTTTAGCTGTTAGAATGCAGTATTGTTTGCATATTTGGTAACGCAGCATTACCAAATATTGTAAAAGCGTCCGATGTACACATTTTATTTAGTTTTAAAACTTTTTTAGTTAAAAAGCATAAAAATGACAAATATACAGAAGTAGAACGCGAATGGCAGCTTTTGAGAAGAGGTCGTTATGTAGAATTCAATCTAATATATGACAGAGGAACCAAGTTTGGATTGCACACCCCTGGAGCGCGCTATGAAAGTATCCTAATGTCCCTTCCGCTACACGCTGTAAGTATAAAATAGTTTTTTATTTAAAAAGCATACAGTGGAGGTATATTGCACGAGGATGAAGTTTACCACCTGAGCCGTAGACGAGGGTTGTAATCATCCGAGTGTAATATAGCCATTATATGCCAGTAAATTATAATATTATCAGATCAGTTCTGTAAAAAGTTACTATAATAGTTACCGTGTAGTAACGTTACTACAAGATAACTTTTATAGTGACTATAATAGTAACTTTAACATTTTTCGTAATCTGTAATATCCAACTGCAGTGACGTCGCTATGAAAGTTATATCTTAGTGACAGTTACTGAGAAAAGAATGAAGTTAGTTACAGAAGCGCAACACGCATGCGCATTGCTGGTATACAGATGACAGTTGAGGTTCAAAATGTCAAAATATTGTATTGCTTACATTATTTTGTTGTTATATATTATGATATATACATTTATAAAATATTAAAAAAAAAAAAAACATATGCAAAGACAAATTCTCGACAATAGAACCAGTGGCGCAGGCGGTGGGATTTGGGGGTTAGAACCTCCCATGAAGCTAGATTTTTTATTACTTCGATGCATTTTCCTTGTTTTGTCATTACTTCCATACGTCTCATTTTATAACCCTCCCCCATCATGAAACTATTTTTGCGTCACTGAATAGAACTTTTGTTAATTTTTTTAAAAACAAAAACTATTTTTTTTTATAATTTTAAAAAAGACTCATATTAAAAATGAAGAATTGGAAAAGACTTTTTGATCTTTAATATATTTCATCTCCTGCAATATAAACCTTTACCTACACTCATATATACATATTTTATATATTTTTTTTACTAATCTTCATTTTCTATTAAATGTTTTTTTAGCTGAAATTACAATATTTTCAATTGCAATTTTCTCATACGTCCAACATTCATAAAACCCTATTTCATACTAACCAATTAAATTTCTAGCAAAGCATAGTATACACCCAACCTGCTACGTAGAGATTCATACTGAATTTGTTGTTTATGCGTACCTGCTTTGCAATAATCAGGGAATTTACCCGAGTTGACTCCGCCCCTTACTTAAAAATAACCAATAAAATTCATGAAAAATAAATTAATTAATATTAGGTATTTAAAATAAAAAATGAAAAAAATATTTACCTACATTGTTTCATAAGTAGGTAAATAAAAAGTATTTATGGTATTTATAAAACTCAAAAACGATTATTTTATTCAAATTTTGTGGGGTACATTTTAAATAGCACCGCTCCGTAAGAGTTAAATTGTGTAACAATTTTTGTTTTTTACAGCGTTGGGAATATATGCATGACCCCAACCCAGGTACGAAGGAAGAACTTCTACTTCGAGTCCTCCGGGAACCTAGAAAATGGCTGTGATACAAATACAACCATGACATTGTTATTAATATGCACAATTTATTAAATGTTATACAGAATAATAAAATATACCTTTATAAATTAAATGTGTTAATTTTTTCCAAGTAACATAAGAGCCAGTTCTTCAGTTTCATTAACTGATAAATCTTCAATTTCAATTTTAGATTTCTTCTTTTTAACAGTTTCACTATTTGCTAATTTTCTTTTTAATTTTTTCGGTTTTGTTTGAGGTACAATTATATCTTCTGTATCAACTGAATCTTCGTCTTGTTTACCATAAATTTTATCTGGATCTGGTAACCACGATAAATCTGGTCCACTATCCGAATCCTCTCCAAACTCATCTCTTTCTTCCAATTTTTTCTTATTTTCTTTTAATTTCCTTTTTTGTTCTCTATGTTTTTCTTTCACCTTTTCTCTAAACCTTTGTTTATCAAACTTATCTTCTGCTTTTAGCACCAATTTAGCTTTGTCTATATTAATACCACCGATATCTTCATTTTCATACTCCCGAGCAAGTTCGGATTGTTTTTCTTTACTGTCAAAAACACTCTCACCTTCCTCGTTAAAAATAATTTTTTTATTCGGTACAATTTTCTTTTTAATCATTTTCTTAACCATTGCTGCTTTCGTTACTGGTTTTTTATTTTTTGTTATACGAATTGGTTCTTCTAATTCTTCATTTGCACCTTCAATATCATGATTCTTTCTTTTAATTGTAAGTACGTCTTCATCATCGGAAAGATCGAATTCTGTTTTAACAGGTTTTGATACGGGTACATCTTCTGAATCACTATCCGAATCTAATTTCGTAATTTGATTTTGTCTTTTAGCAGCACGTTGTAAAAATCTTATTCTTGGAGCAACGGCAAGTCCTAAAGAATGAGCATAGTTTTCAATATCCAATGATTTGATATCAAAAACACTTTTATCTTTCATAAGATAAACTGCTTTTGCGTATGAAACGAAAGCTCTTTGCGCTGTTTCTTTTAACGCAACATCTCTAGCTAAAAAGGCTTCCAATTTTCTAACTGGATTTTGTAGTCGTTGCATATTTACAGGCATTTCCGTAATAGGAATTTTTGCTTCTTCTAAATGTTGTAACATTTTTTGTTCTGATGGTAATAAAAGGAGTAAACTTTGTCCTCCTTTTTGATATCGTGCTGTTCTTCCGACACGATGAATATATGTTGCAGAATCTTCAGGACAATCAGCTTGTACTACCCAGTTTACTTCGGGGAAGTCGAGACCACGAGCTGCTAGATCGGTGGCGAAGAGGACTGCGTTTTGTTTACGACAGAATGATTCGTAGATGTCCATTCGACGTAGTTGATGCAGTGAACCGTAGAGGGCTAAGAGACTTGCTCCTGGACGAAGTCGACAGAATGCTTCATAGACATATTTTACCTTAATAAAACAAATAGTTGTACCAACAGGTTTCATTACTACATTTAACAAAAAACAACCATTTTAAGATATTTGATGCATTTAAATTTTTTTTAATTAGATCCACAAGTATTTGAATGATAAAAGTCAGATATTATTCAGTTCTTTTGTAGGTTGACCAAAAAACCCTTGTACCGTCATTTTGTCGTCTGTCTGTCTGTTCGGTATAAATTGTAGCCAAACGCCAAAACCTAGAAAGTTGAAATTTGGCATGCTTTTACAACTCTTTGACCCGCACATAGGAAAAATACTAAAACATCTAAAAAACATATCCCCCTAAAAATATAAACAAATATCAGCTCATCGAAAAAATAAATATTTTTTTAAAATTCTGAGTAGGGTATCAAATGAAAGCGTGGATTAACGAACAAAATTTTATTTTTGCAAAATAAATTATTTTAATGCGTATTTTGTCAATATTGTGCAAAAAAAAAAAATTGTCTCACCCTGTAGCCCAGATGGTTTAAACGAAAAATCTGAAAAAATTTTGAGTAATGTATATTGGTATGAACCGGAATAGTACAACAAGAATTTTTGATCAGATTATGTTTTCGGAAAAAAACGCATTTTTTGTGTTTTTTTGTTGACGACGTAAATATTTAATATGTTATGTAAGACAGTAAACCAATATGCCTTCATGGTGTAGTGGTTAGACATCTCGCTTCCTAAGTTGCAAATAACGGTTCGCTTCCTGTCATAATTTTATTTATTTTTTTTTTTGTTTAAATTATTTTGTCAAAATTCTAGTTATATTTTCGCAAATATTGCATTTAATTTTTAAAAGCGTAAATTTAATAACCAGTAGGAAGTGTTGAAATTATAATTTAATTCTATGTTTCAATGTATACGAAATCAGAAGGGCGGACCTTATAACTTAAAACAACCAATGGAAGCCATAGGCGCAATTTTCAAAATCTTAATGAACCTTACTATATAAAAAAAATACTGCACATATTTACAAACCTAAATAATGGTTTTATGCATTCGAATTAAAATTAACAAAAAAATATTTTAACATAAAATTTGTTTTGGCTTCCCAAATAATAATCATTCACTTACTAAATACCTGCGAAACCCTGAAATGTGTGAAAATTCACACTTCACCTAAATTTTTGGTGGATATGACTCACCTGTTTACAACTAGCAAGAAAAACAATAATTTTCTGTTTCAAATGCGTCCTAATGAAACTATAAATAACAGAAATCTTCTCATTTAATTCACAAATGGAATACACTTGTTTTAATCCTTCCGGGGTGGGGTGTTTGCTATGTTCATGTGCAGATACATAACGAGGCTCCTTCAAACTTAACCTGGCTAAATCTTTAACGGACTTGGTTTGAGTTGCCGAGAACAGCAATGTTTGTCTTCCCTCCGGTAAATTTGCTATAATACCGTCTAATGTTTGTCTAAATCCTAAATCTAGACAACGATCAGCTTCGTCTAAGACCAATATTTGTAAATTTACACAGTCAAAAATTGGATTTTCATCCATGTGTTGTAGAAGACGACCTGGTGTACCTAGAATAATAAATATTATATATATTTAAAAATACATATTTGAGGACCAACACCATTAGCCTGTACTAACAATAATTAAAATCTTACCTATAATAATATTACATTGATCCATCCGTTTTCTTTCGAATTTTAAATCTTTCCCTCCAATAATAAGTCCAGCGGAAAAATCATGATGACTACCCAATCGTCGTAATGTTTCAAAGATTTGATACGCTAATTCTCTCGTTGGAGTAATAACCAATGCTCCTAACCCATCAAGACGTGTCCATTGTTTACGAAATAACGCTTCTAAAATTGGAACCAGAAACGCTAATGTCTTTCCAGAACCTGTTTTTGCAGCCCCTAAAACATCTTCACCACGTAAACTTAACATAATTGTACTTCTTTGAATATCTGTTGGTACTGTGTAGCCGCATTCTTTTAAACCTTTCAATGTTGGAGCTGATAGTGGGAAATCTTTAAAAGTTTTGATTTCATCCAGATTAATCTACAAAAAAAATTAAATGAGGACTTAAATTTTATGGATATATTAATAATTACCTCTTCATATTTAGCAACTAATTTTTCAATAATTGTTTTTTCTGGATCACTTTTAACTTTTTTTTGGAACACCTTTACTTTAGCCTTTTTTGTCTTCTTTTTAGGTTTAGTATTATCCTCAGTTCCCATTATATTATTATTCTTAGGATCTTTCAAAACAATTTTCAAAATTTACGCACTTGTCAAAATACACGTGTGTATACTTAACCTTAATTACAAATGTCAAAATTATTTAATTTAAAAGATTTAAAAGAAATTATTTAAATAATTACTAGTTTTGAACTTAATATATTACTTAATAACTAATTATGTTATTTGCTTTTAAAACTAATTGTTAAATACATTTTTAAAATCTTATGTTTTTTAACCAAACTCTTTTGGTAATATAACAAATCAGAACAAAAATCCCTGTCTGCTAATGCGTCACCCTTTTTAAACAACATTCGAAAACGCTGAACAACTGTTAATTTTAAATCTCTAAACAATTGTAAAAATGGCAGAAACATTTAGAGTGATTACAAAAGATTATGTGAATGTAAGAATTTCAACTTCAAGAGAAAATACGTCTTTTAATGAAAAGCGTTTTCAAAAAGGCATTAAAGTTATGGAACTAAAGGTAAATACCATTTAAGGTAATAGATTTTGTACTTACGATAACATTTTTTAGAACAAATTAGAACTTCTGACAGGAGGCAATCCGTCAACTATGGAATTACAAGTATTCGATAAAGATGAGAAGCTAGTATGCCAGTTAACAAATAATGAAGCTTTAATAGGTTCTTATCCAATCGATGATGGGATGAGACTTCATGTTATTGATAAATTTTCATTACAAAATGAATTTGATTTTGAAAGTGTTGAAAAATATGAAATGCCACCAGAAGAATATGCTAAGAAATCTGATACAGTTCGAGCTTATCTTGTTAGAAATAAACTAGGAAAATATCAGGATGATGAACTGAAGAAACAAAAAGAAGTTGCCGCAGTTGATAAGGATGATGAAGTGTTGACAGAAACAATTTCCGTCGGTTCAAGATGTCAAGTTACATTGCCTGGGGCTGCGAGACGGCTTGGAGCAGTTAGATACAAGGGTTTAGTTGAAGGGCTCCAGGGATTTTGGATTGGAGTACAGTATGATGAACCGTTAGGAAAAAATGATGGATCGTAAGTTTTTTTAATTATTTTTTAGGGCTTCGTAGGTATGACCAAGAAATCTTAGGTATGCATCTTACCTACAAAACCCTAAAAACAATATATATACCTACGAAAACCTTAATTGTCAATTAATTTATGAATTTTATTTTCAGATTTAAAGGTGTCAAGTATTTTGAATGTCCTCAAAACTACGGTAGTTTTGTGAAACCTCAGTTTATCGTCTGCGGTGATTTTCCCCAAGAAGAATATGATCTCGATGAAGAAATATAAATTATTTATACATACGTTTTTATTATTTAAATAAAAGTTATTACAATTAATATTTTCTTCTCTTAAGTATATCTGGTCTCCAGTTAACAGGATGTGATTCTTCAGTTGCTGAATCGTCTTCTTTATAAATTTTAATAGTTTTATCCGCTTCCGTTGTAATAAGTCTTGAACCAGAACGATCAAAAGTCATCGAAAAAACACCAGCTTCACTGTCCATCGAACCGGGTTGGACAGGAGCTTGTAATCTTTGGAAATTATATCCCGTTCTCCAATCCCACATGTGTAAAGTACCATTATCTCCTCCGGAAACCAAAACACCATCAGCGTTAACAGCTAAACAATTTATAATAGCATTATGTCCGGATAAATTCTGTATAAACTTTCCATCCGGGCATTTCCATTGCTTAATATTATCAGGTGAAGCAGATGCAAACATATATAATGTAGGATGAAACACAATACTTCGAACACTTTTTTTATGGTTTGTTAACGTGCAGACACTTTTACCCGCTGCTAAATCCCAAAGGCGTATGGTTGTGTCATGAGATCCTGTTACTACCTGCGGTTCAGAGGCCTGACAGATTACGCTGGCTACCGTATTGGTATGTCCGGTGAGTGTGTGGACGTTTGCTTTTGTACGCATGTCCCATACACGAGCTGTTGAATCTCTACCCGCTGTCAGCAATACATCTATCGTTGGATGAAGAGCGAGAGAATAGACTGCGGAGAGATGACCGTGGTAGTGTCGAATCACTTTATTATATTCTAAATCCCAACATTTGACTTGTCTGTAAAGGAAATTTTAGGTTAAATTTCCATTTTTTGGCTCAACAAAATAAGTAGAATTTCAAATATTTTCCTAGTATTTCAATTTAAGCACTTTTCAGTATTTATTATTTCAAATACTCAGATTGGTATTTGAAATACTTTTACTAAGTATCTGGCACAGCTTTGTCTTAAATTATTCTTACCTGTCTTCACCGCAGCTGAAAAGATAGGTGTGTCTGGAACTAACGGCCAAACCTCGAACAGAACTCACGTGACCTGTCAAAGAAACTTTAAGTTGTCCGCTAGCCAAATCCCAAATTTTAATAACTCTATCTGCAGATCCGGTGGCGAACCATTCATTTCCCGGTTCAACAGCAACACATCGAACCCAACCTGTAACAAATTTTCAGTAAATATTTCTCACTATTTGTCTACGAAAATAAATTATTACCTAAATGTCCAGCAATAACTCTGTATAATTTCCATGGTGCATGCCATCTTGGTTTAGGCATTGTGGGTGCTTTTCTCAATGGTTGTATTTGTCCAGCCGGTCCTGCACCTGGTGTAGTTACACTACGTAATGTTCCGAGGTCTGTGTACGGCACTACAGTGTTTTCAACCGTTCCTTGCACATCCCCTCCCGAGTCTTCTGCAGTTCCTGGAGGAGGCGGATTTGGTCCTGCTTCTATAGCTCGTAGCTGTTTCATTGCTTCAATTTTTTTAACATCGTCAAAAACTAATCCATAGTTGTCCCGTGCTTTTATTAGTTTTTTGATTTGTTCCCTAAACAAAAATATTTAATATCTAACGAGAGAATTACATTTTGTGTTACTTACGCTTTCTCATCGACAGGAGGTAGCTGTCCCTGGTTGGAAATAAACATATCGTGGGATCTTTTTAAAGATCTGAACACTAAAGTGTGAACAGAATGTCTTTGAACGTCTTCAATCATTTTGGAATCGTTTTGCGATTTCTAACCACACAAATTATGAGTTTTTTATACACTACAAACTCACACACATTACAAATAAAAAGGTAGTCTTAATAAATTTATACGAAATGTATTTTAATATTATTTGAAAGTAATTTATGGTTTAAAACAAAGTTTTATATCAAAATAAACTTTTATAACCTCAAAATTAATTATAGAGCACTCCAAAACAGCTGATCGCTTATAGTCCGTGGAGGGCACAGATGACCAAGAGGAGATGCGAAACCTACATGTTATTTTCTGTGCTTTTGTGGCAAAGTGGCGCCTCTTTTTTTTCGCCCAGGAACTATTCGATTTAAAATTTACCGCCTGGTTATTTGAAGGTTACTTCTTTATTTTTAAGGCAGAAAAATGTTTATTAATGAAACTTGATAATAATATAAAAGCAAGTTTTATTTTAAATAATATACACATATTTTAAATACAAAGTTCAGTTTTTTACTAAATATTTTAAATACAAAGAAGTTTATTCAATCACAAATGAACGAATCATCAATCAACTTATTTATATATTTCTTTCTCATTCATGCAAGACATGTACGAGACAGAAATACATAAATAAGTTGATTGTTGCTTTATTTATTTGTGATTACTACGTGGAAACTACTACAGTTCTTCGATTATTCTTCATACACATTCTTATAAACCAAGCAGAAGAGTGGAAACACAGAACATTGAAATGATTGAAAAACAACACAGAACACGGAACACTGGAACATAAAACATCGGAAATTACTTATAATTTGTAGCACGTGGCACTGTACATGAATTAATTGATTTCCTTGTCAAAATTAACCACAAAACACCTTAAAATATGGACGTTAAAAAACAATGACATATGTTTCACTATGATATGGAACTAATGTAGCATTTAGCGACATCTACTGTGGTTATTTGAAATTAAAACTGGTTACTAACGCCATCTATGTTTTTATCCAGAAACTATTCTCACGAGCACAACTCTCCCATTAAGCCTTCACCCCCCTGGTGGAGGGTAAACAAAGTTTGATTCGCCATGTGTGTAGTATGTGGAGTAGTACTTTCAAAACCTTATATATCATTTATATTGAAATATATTGCGATTTTGTTATAAAAGCGAGTAGATTTTAATAAAACACACAACCCTACTTTTAGTTTTGTATTAAATTTTTGATGCTTTCTCTTAAAAAAGGTAAGTTTGTGTTTGAAGGTTATTTTTTATACAACTGTTTTGGAAATGATTTTTCTTAAATAATTTTACTAATTAATTTTTAGTTAACAAAACCAATAAGAGTAGCTCTCTGAAGAAATTGAGCACAAAGACGTTGTGTAGGGTATGCGAAGAAAATTTCAATTAATAACAATGTGGACCTATACATTAAGTGAAAAGGATCTCTCATATAGTCCAGATATATTTCCAAAAGTTACAGCCCTGGACATAACTATCTATTTCGTGTTAACCCACAGTTTCTACAGCAAAAAGAAAATGAAAGAACATGCTCTCATGTTCTATAGCAAAATATCGGAGTGAGACAAGGAGGAAAACCTAATATAATGTGTTCCAGTCGAAAGAAAAAACATGCTGCGCCAAGTCTGTGCCTCAATAGTGAAAGTGTTAAAAAGTCTTCTGTGTGTCGGTCACTTTATTAGTGATGATCTCAGTGACACAGCTGACATCGACAGGCAATTCCGCAGAGATCATGTTCGACAACTTATTATGTGTTACAACAGTGCATTTCGAGTAATTTTTGGTTTAAATTTTTTTGGAAAAATTATTGTTGTGCTAGTGAAATGTTCGTAACGAATGCAGTAAATTCATGTTTGGCTGTATTAAAGAAATATGTTCATAGTTTGTGGTAAAGACTGGACGAAAAGCAACGAGCTTTTTTAGTGTTTTCTACTTAGTGATAAGACTTTTCTTATGTACTAGGCTGTAAAACATATTCACTAACGCTTTATTAACAAGTGATCTTTCCTACGAGTTGTGACTATATTTCTCAAATGATTACAAATTCAAACCATGCTTCATATATATGTATGTATGTTGTTTTCCTTATGTATTTTGTGAAATTTTTGTATTGGTTCATGATCCTAAATAAATTTGTTTATTTATTTTATTATTTAATTAATTTCGGTTAAATTTGCCTTTCTAAGTGGATTTATAATTGTCGTCCGACTCCTGATAAATTATGTAGTGCAGTTTTAAATTTATACTTTAAAACATCTGACAGGTTGTAAAAATTAACTTTGTCACATCCACCACAACTACCACACTCCACTACATCACGAAGTAATGCCATTTTATGTTTTTTTTTCATACAGTTTTGTTTTTACTCTAGGCTTTCGAATATAAACACATAGGTAAAATCTTTGTTTACCCCCCAGCCGCCATATTGGATCTTAAAGTGACAGCATTCTGGAGTGCTCTATTTTACGTTTTTTGACGCTTGTAACAGTGTTTCCAACTATTAAATAATATAATTTCAATGTTACCACAAGTGTGGTTGTGTCCAGTGTTGACAGATGTACGATTTAAATCGTATTTGTACGATTATTTTTGATTATGTACGATATACGGTTTTATGGTATATTGGCTAATTTAAAAAAAAAACGAGTTGTACGATTTTTTTCTTCAAAGTACGATCATTTTGAAGTGTTTGTACGATTTTTTCTTCAACATCTGGCAACACTGGTTGTGTCAGAATCTAGAAAGTTCTATTTCTTGAAATTTTGGACTACCGGCGCTAGTTGTACGTACTCACGTTTTGACAATTTGTTAAAATTAAACAGTTTTAAATACATATTCAATTTTAAAACAACTGCCAGGCTCAGATTTATATTTCTGTGGATAACCAATTTTGTCATTCACATGTGAGTGCATTAAACCTATCAAAATCATATTTTTTCAAAAATATAACTTAATTTATTTTTGTAGAGCTTTTATAATGGCTAAATGGGGCGAAGGTGATCCTCGTTGGATTGTAGAAGAAAGACCAGATGCTACAAATGTCAATAATTGGCATTGGACTGAAAAGAACGCTGGGCCTTGGTCACAAGATCGTATTAAAGATTTATTTAAAGACTTGGATATAAAATCGGATAAAGCTGATATTAAAGTTACTGAAATTAGTAAATTAGAAGGTGAAGCATCTGCGAATAATAGGAAAGGAAAATTAATTTTTTTCTACGAATGGAATATAGTATTAAAATGGAATGGTAAATTAAACGATGGAAGTGGGTTATCGTACGAGGGGAAAATTTCTATTCCAAATTTATCAGAAGAAAATGATGTCGCTGAAGTAGATGTAAGTACATATTTAAATTGATTAAATGTGCCACTTCATTGACATTTAACATTAAGGTTATGATCAATAATAAAATATGTTAATAAAATAATTAAGAATGCTGAGGTGTAAGGATATAGGAGCTGTGTGATCGGTTTAGTGTTCAACCAAATTTACAATTAGTTGCGTATTTTTTGAGGTTATTTATGATGTTAAATTATTGTATTAAGTAATTTTTTTGTCAGTAAATGAATATAATATGGTTGTTCTTTCGACATATTCGCCCTTTTTTTTTATATATATCGTGTTCCTGGAACTCCTTTGAGGAGCACAGGGTTTTCACCTGGATTACCTCTTCTAAAGTTATATGTAAAACATTTTTTATTTACTACTTACCTTTTTTAGATAACCGTTACCGTTAAAGATAGCACTGATGAAAGTGAAGTTTTAAAACAAATAGTACACAATAGCAAAGATCAAATCCGTGAAAAACTAGAAAATTATATAACAAGTTTGAAAGAAGAATTTTCAAAAGGTATGATCCTTCCGAAAAAAGATGGTACAAAACCCGATACTATCACCAACCTCACCAGTGGTTTTAATAAAAAAGTAAACATGGCTCCCGTAGTGGCACCAAAAAAACCTGATGGCATTAAAATAGATACAACAACAGTTACTCTAAGTCAAAAATTCCAGTGTCGAGGAATAGAATTTTACAATGCAATGACTACAATTGAAATGGTGACTGCGTTCACAAGAGGACATGTTAAGTTAGACGCTTGTAAAGGAGGACAATTTTCTCTTTTCGGTGGAAATATAACGGGACATTTTGAAGAATTAGAACCTGGGACTAAGATTGTACAAAAATGGAGATATAAACAATGGCCCGAAGGAATTTTTAGTACCGTTACAATTAATATAGATGAAAAGGTAAGATTATACATCTTGCTTAGGAGCGCCAAAGATCTTCGCGCTAGCCTTTCTGATAATTAAAAAAAATATTTTTTTCAGAGTGACCATACAGAAGTAAACGTAACGCAGACAGGTGTGCCAACATCAGAAGCGAATGTTACTAGAGAAAATTGGGAACGGTATTATTGGGACGCAATGAAACGAGCATTTGGCTTTGGGGCCTTCTTTACGTAAAATAGTGTCATTTAGGAAATTTTTACACTTTTCATCTGCTTCATAGCACATCGAGTACAGAATTGATAAATGTAACAACATATAGTCGAATGAATGTTGCTACGTTATTGTAAATTTTAATTTGCGATTAACAATTCTAAATTTAAAATCTATCGAAAGATAGTAGGTCCATTATAAATAAATTTCGTTTTACATCTATTAAGTTATATTTTTCCAAGTATTTATAGTTTTTTTTTTTTTAAACTTTGTAGAGAATCGTAATTAAATTTAATGTACTCTATCAAGTTAATGTTTTTAAATAAAAGTCATATACATTGAAATGAAATGTGTTGAGTATTTCTTATTATATTTTGGAAGTGTTGGTATGTATGTTCTCTTCGTCTTCTGGTGTATCTCCAAATAAACTCATTACTCTCTCTTACTCATAGTCATAGGGTAGGGATACTAATTTGCATGGATGTACACGCATCACTAAAAAAAATTACATGCAACGGTGGGTTACATGGATGTACAAATTTTAATCGTGTTCATCCATGTAAACAATCAATGTACGTCAATCTAATTTTTAAATGTGTACATCTGTGTAACCAACCGTTGCACGTCAATTAAAATTTTAAATGTGTACATCCGTATAACCAACCGTTGCACGTCATCCTAATTATTAAATATGTACATCCGTGTAACCAACCGTTGCATATCAATTAAAATTTTAATCGTGCTCATCCATGTAAACAATCAGTGTACGTCTATGTTTTAAATGTACAGTCTGTTCCAAACGGTTAAGCGGAACTAAATGGGAATTTAGTTCTTTTAGGTTGTCACGAGAAGGGAGCTTGCTTGGGATATTTCATTTTTCACGTTGGGATGTCAAAATTTAAAATTCCAACAATAAAACCATGGAAACGAATGACATATGTCAAAATTAAATATTTTTTTTTAGATATTTTAATGACAAAAAAATAAATAAATGGGAAATTTGTATTAAGAACGACACAAAAAATCAAAATATAAAGAAAATGACATTTTAAAATGATATTAACCTTAACCAAAAAATGTTTATTGTAAGTATGATTTACAAAGCTTAAACAAAACGGCCGAAAGGCACGATTTAAACGATGAAAGTAACTAGATTGCAAAATCTAGTTCCGCTTAACCGTTTGGAACAGACTGTATAATCAAAATAAAGTTAAAATGGACACTTTAAATATGAAAATAATCCCTAAAAAATTACATAAAGGTATCCAAAATACAGAAGAAATACATTAAATTAAAATTATTTATTTTTAACAAGGAAAATAAAACAAAAAAACAACTAAAAAAAATGTTATATTTATTAAAGGTAAATTAAAATCAGTTGAATATATTGACTTGTTATTTTTACGCCATATATATAAATGTATTTATATCATCATCATCTCGTCTCATGTATTTGTGTTCGATCAGCCATTCTAATTGTTCTTTAATCATCTTCTTGGATGGCAGAAACATGTTTTTCAATATATCCACCAGCTCGGCCTGCAGGGCCGCGTTCCCCAGCCTCTTCCGCATCTTCAGGATCTTTATTATCGCCTCCTGCGTCCGCAGTATACGTAATTGTACTATTGATTGATTATCTTCCATTTGAGATCTTTCCGTGCTTAGCTGGAGGCGCCCAATTAGATTTACCTGTCAAAAATATTTCACTACGTTCTAAATGTGTATACTAATGTTTTAATACTAATAATTTTATAATAATAATTTCACGGATTAAGTGAGGCTTCTGTTAAATTTGTTTAGCAAAAGCTAACTTCAATCATTAAAAAAAGAGCTTATAACTAAAGTTAGTTCCCATTAAATGTTTAAAATAGCCTGTAGATATCAAACAAAAATGTTCTGCAATTTTTTAAATATAGTTTTATACTTTGCGTTCACAATAATATCATTGTTATAAGTATAAAGCCGCATTCAGACCTCTTTAAATTAACGAGTTATAGACCGTGCGTTGTGAATTATGCTTTAATGCATTCTTTTAACGTTCCATACCGTTCACATCTGTTATAAATTAGTACGTTACGAATAGCCCTCCATCTGTGAATTTTGAAACCAACTATTTAGCTTCGTAAAACATTTTATATGTATTATCGGTCTTATAATTCTGTTGTCTTCGATTTTAACTACCTAATTACCTAAATTGATCATATTTACTGTTCGTCTTTGTAATTTTGAGCAAGATTTGTTAATGATGACATTATGTTAGGTTATGTAAAGGCGTTAACTACGGTGTCACTGATAGAATGCGATAGCCAATGTGTTTATATGTCTGTCTCATTAAAACATCTCACTAGCTATAAGTTTAGAAAATTATGCACAATCCACAACAAACAGCGTATTAAATTTGGAGGTCTGAACGGTTTCACGTCTTACCATATGACCAACTTGCTGGTGACAGTGAAGAGTCCATAAGCGTCCATAAGAGTCCATTTAAGAGCTCTGAATGCGGCTCAACAATTTTTAGTTATAAAGGACTTAAACTGGGAAATTATCTCACATCCACCGTATTCATCCGATCTCGCGCCTTCCGATTTTCACCTATTTAGGTCTATGGAACATACCACTTAGAGATAAAAAATTTCGAAATATCACCGTAGAAAATCACCTGATCAGTTATTTTAAGTTAAAATCAGAAAACGTCTATAGAGAGGGTAGCGAAAAATTACTACAACGTTGGGAAGCAGTAATAAATAATTATGGAAATTATATATGCTGTTCACTTTTGTAATGACAAACCAGATTTAGTAATTTTGGTTACTTTTATAGTGTATTACAGACTTTAAAAACATTCCCTACGCTGTAAATCAGACTTCAGATTTGTTTCTTATGATAATTATAAAGAAAGTGACATTTTTTATAATTTTTTAATACCAAGACAACATACAATGTCAAAAGTGCAAACTATTGAAATCAAAATTTCCTCTTACTTGTTTTTACAAAAGTGAACAGCATATACAAAATAAAAATTTCTTGAGAAAATAACAAATTTTGTACTTTAAAATAATGGCTTTCCATTATTTCCGGTCCGAATCTACGTTTTCCCTCTAATTACGTTTTTTTTTTTTTTTATCAGTCCCTTCAAAAACATAAAAACTTGGATTTACTGTATCTAATTTTAACATTTACCCTGGATTTTTTTGCGCACATAACTGTTTAATTTACTCAAGTTTATAATAAAATAAAATGTTTACCTTTCCTCTCCTTTGTGGTTTTCCATTTTTGATAAGCGCAAATTCTTGATTAATCCAAAACACGGTATTTTCGGCAAAGTCTTTTGGTGCTGTGATAGCCGGGCCATATAACAGTAACTGCCTTTTTAATTTAGGGAAAGCTACTAGTGACCAAAGTGTACGTCTTAATTCACCATCGGGTAATTCCGTAGCCAGTCGGAGATTTTCATATGAGATTTTTTCCTGCGGCCGTTGATTCCACGCGAATAGTACTGCCATCTGGAATGTCGTCACGTCCAAATCGAAACGACCCACGCTGTTTGCAAATGTAATTGTTCCATTACTCATATGATGATACCTGGAAAATTTTAAAAAATAATAAAATTTCACATCAATGTACAACAGGCCTATGGAGCCGAAGTCGATAACAATTTTGAATCACTAGAGTCGGCGAAAATGTACCAACTACGATAAAAAATATATATGGCGCTTATTCACGTTTTTGAAATTAAAATATATATCAAAATAAACATATCGTATTAACTTATGCTTAGAACTATAGGTCATTTTTTTTTTTTTTTGGTTTAAACGGATATAAGGAAGTTTCGTTTTTTTAAGTTGCTACGACAACAGAACTTGTCTAGGTTAGGTCTTCATGTTTCATGTTGTCATTTATTAACTGACATTTATTATAAAATTAAAATATAGGCTATTACAAACGTTTAGGCGGAATTCGAATTTGAAAATCTAGTAACTTTTATAGATTGATTTGAGCTTTTGGCCATTTTGTTTAAGCTTTCTAAATCATACTTTCAATCAAGGCTTGGAATATTTGAAAAAGTATTTCAATTATTTTTTGGTATTTGAAATATTGTATTTCAAATACTTCAAAAAAATGCTCTTGGTATTTGAATTTGTAAATAATTTTCTTTGGTATTTGTATTTAATATTTGTTGTATGAAAATGTCAGTGTTTGAAATGCTTTAGAAGTATTTCCCTATTGTTTAAAATATTTCCTTATTATTTTAAATATTTCCCTAGTATTTCAAACACTTACCTATTATTTCAAATATTTCCTAGTATTTAAAATAATTCTCTACTATTTAAAATAATTCCTAGTATACCAAATATTTCTTAATATTTCAAATATTTCCTAATATTTCAAATAATTATAGTCTATTCCACACGATTAGGCGGAACTAGATTTTGTAATCTAGTTACTTTCATCATTAGAATCGTTCTTTTTGACCGTTTTATTTAAGCTTTGTAAATCATAGTTACAATAAACATTTTTTGGTTAAGGTTAATATCATTTTAAAATGTCATTTTCTTTACATTTTGATTTTTTGTGTCATTCTTAATACAAATTTCGCATTTATTTATTTTTTCTCATTAAAAGAGGTAAAAAAATATTTTATTTTTGACATAAGTCATTCATTTCCATGGTATCACTGTTGGAATTTTAAATTTTCACATACCATACGTCAAACATGAAATAAGCCAAGTATGGTCCCTTCTCCTGACAACCTAAAAGAACTAAATTCCCATTTAGTTCCGCCTAAACGTTTGGAATAGCCTGTACCTAGTATTTCAAATACTTCCCAGTATTTCAAATAATTCTAGCAATTCAAATATTTCCCGAGTACATATTACAAATATTTCCTAGTATTTCAATAATTCTAGTTTTTCAAATACATTTAAATTATTTGAAATATATTAATTCAAATACCTTTTAAAAGTATTTGGTATTACAAATACTTTTACAAAGCATTTGGCACAACTCATCTTTAGAATATTGTTAATTTTTAAGGGTTTTGAATGAAGATTAATATTTCTTTAATAAATCAAAAAATGGTTGTTAAGTCCCTAGATTTTTTCTAAATTAAACAAGATACTAGGACTACGAAAATCTTTTTCAGTTTTAGAGTTAGGATTTTTTAAAATATGAATATGAAGTTCTGTAAAAATAACAAACAAAAAAATTGCTTTATAATGTGTCATCTAAGCCCATTTAGGACCTGGTGATTCCAAAAATTTCATACTGAATATTTTAGTTTTTAAGGTATGGTCATATAAAAATTACTTAACGAGTGGCCAAAATCGTCGTTATACGGCAACTGACGGGTCAGTCGCCGGTACTCTCAAAATCTCCCCGGTAAACTATAAAATCATATAACTTACCACTGAAGTTTTCTTCCAGAGTGTTTCTTCTTATAAAACTCTTCAACTTCTGGTATATAATCTTCTAATTCAACAGGTAAACTAACGCTAACTCTTTCGGAACCTCGAGCCCAAGCACCAGCATTCAATATCTTAATATTAATCGCATCATGTCTTGTCGTTGACATTCGAAAATTAGCAT
Organism: Liopterus haemorrhoidalis; assembly: GCA_963971575.1. Taxonomy (NCBI): domain Eukaryota; kingdom Metazoa; phylum Arthropoda; class Insecta; order Coleoptera; family Dytiscidae; genus Liopterus; species Liopterus haemorrhoidalis. The sequence goes on from OZ020616.1 coordinate 663,598, forward strand.
TTAAATCTTCACTAACTTTAATATCTTGAAACATTCTAGCTAATTTATTAACATAATCCGCAGGCATACCAACTTCACGTAACCATTCAACCATATCTTCTTCTTTTTCACTATCAGCCGAAGCATCCAAAATCAATCTACGAGTTAGATGTGCTTTATGATATCTCATAAAAACATCTTTATTTGATACGTATTTTAAAACGAGTAAAACATCTCTTAATCTAGATTCTATTTCCTCGGTGGTTAATCTTTTACTTAATGGTGTTCGACGTAGTAACATATCGCAGTAATTTGCCAGTAGTTCGGGACATTTACTTTCTGGTGCCGTTGTTTTGGTTCCCGGGCCTCTATTCGATTGTAACTCGAGGGAGAATACAGTAGTATCATTGACTACGGCTTTGAAAGCCTTGTCTCGAGCTGTTAAAAATCTTGGATCGTCGATAAAGGCTTTATGAACCAATGTAGAAAATTTTCTAAATAATTCTAATAAGCGTTCTACATATTTTTCTGAGTCTTGTGTTATGATATCTGCTGCTGCTACCATGTCGGCAAGGCCTAAACAGAAAATATTCGCTATAAATAAAATTTATTTCATTTTAAATTATTGATTACATTTTTTTTTTTTCTGACTTATAAACCAATCCTTCAGAGGAATAGGATGGAACACAATAGAGACTTACAAACGAATTAAATTACCAAATGAGCTCGCATCAAGACCCAGTTATTGAGAAGTGACATTGCAGATGACAGTGCTGTGATCGAGAAAAATATGACTAGTACTTAGCCGTTAATTTTCCCATAGCGAACAGGTTAATTTAAGCACAATAAGTTTTTATTTTATTAAAAAGCGACTAAATATTTGTCATTTTTGAATTTTTAAGTACTACACATGTATCCAGGTGTATAAAAGAAGAGCATAAAATTACAGTATTTAAAGTTTAATTTCAGTAGATTTATTGAAGTGTAATTTGTAGTTGAGCAGTTGGTAAATGCCGGGCACGTAATTTTATGTGGTACATTAGAAGCTGAGTTTAAATTTACAGTATTTCTGTTTGTAAACAAGTGCATTATCTATAATGCCTCATGAAATAAAATTAGTTTTAGTTCGACAGGAACAATTAAAAGTTAAATCTGCGACTTTCACCTGTAAAGCAGGTGCAAGCAACAAATGAAGTTTTATTTTTCTGCAATTATCTCGCGAAAAATGCAATGAACAGACTCGCATAGTATCAGTTATTTTTTTACTCCTGTCCATAACCAAATATTTTAATATAACAACAAAAATATGGTAAATATATTAGTAAAAATTAATATCTCTGGCTGAAAAAGTAGAAGGGCCTTTTAATATATCAACTGATGATTTAGGCAAATTTTGGGTGCGATAAATGTTTTTTTCAGTCTTTTCTTGGACATAAAAAATCACTCCATAAAATGCAACGAGCAAAGATGCATGCATGCGATTGGAATTTTGCCCATTTTTAGTTTTTGGGTCCATAAAAACCTACGATCCACTTTCTCTCTGCCTCCAAACGTCGTTTCAATTGATATTTTTTTCGATTTAGGTAAATTATGGAATGTTTAAGAAGGATTCTTCCTTATTCACGATTTACATTATGGTACACAACAAAATTGATTGTTTTTTTTTCATGATTCACAAAAATAAAACACAAACAACAAAAAAAAAACGTATTTCTTCATTGAACAAAACAATGTCACTTTCGTATCTTTCGCAAATTGCCACCAGATGTCAGGGCGCTTAGGAAGTTTCGCCTATTAATTGAATGTCAACTTTTTGAATTAATTGATCAATAAATTGAATCGTGTAAAACCCACTTAAGCGAGGTAAAAAGAATACAAAAATTTAAATCGAAGGTGATCTATTACCATTTTTGAGCTAATTTTGTTTTTAAATTTAAATCAATAAATTTCAGTAATTCTATCGTACCTGCACTGACAATGTGTGCTTCTAATTCCTTCAACATGGGAGTGACTCCATCGGGCACCCGCTCCAGCAGCCTGAACATGAGCTGCAGCCGGTCCGTCTCGCCGGCCTTGATGAGCGGGGCGCACTCCGCCAGCAGCACGGACAACGGGTTCCCCACCAGCACCTTCACGCAGCACTGGATCACCGCGTTACTCCCCGCCTCCAGGTATCGCTGGGCGCGTCCCTCCTCCTCCCTCAGCTTGTTGTCCGCGTATTTCATGTACGCCTGGACACCATTCGCCTACAAGAATAAAAATATAGCTTAACGGTAGGTATAACCTTTACAGATTGTAAGTTTCTTATACGACACCTAACAATCTATATTAATAAAATTGGATGCTATAGGGAAATAAATTTAAGATCGTAGCGCCGCGGTGGTAAGAGTTTTACTTATCAGGTATATTTTTAGGGTTTTGTAGGTATGACCAAAAAACCCTTATACCGTCATTTTGTCGTCTGTCTGTCTATTCGGTAAAAATTGTAGCCAAACGGCTAAACCTAGAGAGTTGAAATTTGGCATGCTTATACAACTCTTTGACCCGCACATAGGAAAAATACTAAAGCATCTAAAAAACATATCCCCCTAAAAATATAAACAAATATGTGCTCATCGAAAAAAAAAAATATTTTTTTATAATTCTGAGTAGGGTATCAAATGAAAGCCCTTGATTAACGATCAAATTTTTATTTTTGCAAAATAAATTATTTCGAAGCGATTTTTGCCAAAATTGTGCAAAAATTTTTTTGTCACTACACACCATGTAGCCCAGATGGTTTAAACTAAAAATCTGAAAAAATTCTAAGTAATGTACATTGGTGTGAACCGAAATAGTTCAACAGGAATTTTTGATCAGATTAGGTTTTTGGGAAAAAACGCATTTTTTGTGATTTTTGGCTAATAATGTACACAAGTTATAGCTTTGTAACACGCCACACTGTAACATGTATGCTGGTCTAGTGGTATTTCAGGCTGATTTTTCACCCAAGTAACCCGATCCGAAAGGGATCGAACCCTGTGAGAAGAGACTATATTATTTTTTGTTTTTTTTTTTTAATTTTTATATTGTTTAAATTATTTTTTCAAAATTCTAGTTATATTTTGTCAAATGTTGCATTTAATTTTTAAAAGCGTAAATTTAATAGCTAGTGGAAATTGTTTAAATTATAATTTAATTCTGTTTCAATGTACACGAAATCAGAGGGGCGGAACTTATAACAACCAATGGAAGCCATAGGCGCAAGTTTTAAAATTCTTAATGAACCTTGCTATATAAAAAAAAAATACTGCACATATTTAGAAACCTAAATAATGGTATTATGCGTTCGAATTAAAATTAACAAAAAAAATATTTTAATATAAAATTTGTTTTCGCATCCAAAATAATCATCATTCACTTACTAAATACCTGCAAAACCCTGAAATGTGTGAAAAAACACATCACATCAATTTTTTTATTTATTGACAAATTATAACTTGATTGATTTTTTGTGATTATTACATAAATTAATTTTGAAGTATAATTTTATTTAAATTTTTCATTGAACCCAAACATAAAAAATTTAGGTTTTTGAATCTAAAAAAATGTTATTGAACCTGAAACTGAAAGCCAACCAAAACTAACATACTGAACCTGAACCTGAATGTGAATCTAAATAAATTCAGCTTCAGTTTTTTGGGCCAAGATTCATCTAGGTTTATAGAGCTAAATATGTTATAATTGTATACATTAATGACATCACAAAAATATTAAAAAAGTGTAAAATAAATATGTTCGCGGATGATACTTTAATATATGTTGAAGGAGATAGTTATAAAGAGGTAGTTAGTGGTTTAAAAGATGAACTAAAAATAATGAATGAGTATTTTGAAATGAACAGACTGAAACTTAACTTAGATAAATGTAAATATATGATATTATGTAAAAATAGTGAGTACGATTTAGATATAAAAGACAATAGGGTAGAAAGAGTAGAAGTTAATAATTGTGTGTTAGAATTGGTTGATAAATATAAATACTTAGGAGTTGTACTAGATAGGAAGTTGAAATTTAAAGAGCACGTGCAATACGTAATTAAGAAAATGGCAAAAAAAAGTCTTTTTCAGCGGAGTTTCTCATAGGTACAGTTTAAGTAGATACACTAGATTATTAATATATAATACAATTATACTGCCACACTTTACATACTGTGCAACTGTCACTTTTATGTGCAATAAAACAGATATAGATAAGTTACAGAAATGTCAAAATAAGGCCCTAAGAGTAATATTAAAATGTGACAAGTATACAAGTATTATGTCTATGTTAAAGGCGATGAATTGGCTAGATATCAGTAGTTATCTTGAATTTAAAGTATTAACATTTATTTATAAAATACTAAAAAATATGGTAACTGATTATCTAAGAATTAGAATAAAACAAAATAAAGATGTACATGTGTACAACACAAGAAATAAGGAAGATTTTTCAATAACTTGTGTTAGAAAGGAAGCAACTAAGAGCAGTGTTTTTTGTAAAGGTTTGTCTTTATATAACCAACTTCCTAAGGAAATTAAAGATATTGAAAGATATAAATTATTTGAGAGTAAAGTACGTGAACATCTTTTGAAAAAGTTGTTTTGTTGATTTTTAATACTTATTAGAAGTAGTTTATTTTAGTTTAAATGCTATTTTAATTTATATTTTGTATTTTGATTGGCCACTGTGCTATTAAATAAAGATATTATTATTATTATGTACTTACTTGTAAATATTGTGGAGCTTTCAATCTGTAAAATGCTTCCGTAGCCTGCACGTAAGCTGCTTCAAAATTATCTCTATATATCTGCATTTTATCATCCGTATTAGAACATAAATTAACATAGGATTCCCGTACACCGATAACTAACTGCGAATCAAACGCTTCTCCTAATCTCTCAGAGTGAACCAACTTCATAGCAGATTCTTGAAGCCGATGTTTGATATTCGAGAATATACTCTCATTCCATGAGTCTAACATTAATTTACGAACTATACTTTCTTCCTGCGGTGGTTTTTTACTAGTACTTGCTTGGACACTAGCTCCACTACTTGATTTACCCTGAAGAGCTGTTTCTAGCTGTCGAAATGGTGTCGGAAGATAATTACATTGAGTGAAAAATTTACGCCATTCGGCAATATATGCTTTTAGAAGTGCTTGTTCTTCACGCTGAGCTAAAACCTAAACAAATTTACATGAAATTAATATGACAGGAATATAGATTTGACTTCGATTTTTAGGGTTTTGCAGGTATAACCGCCAAAAAACCCTTATAACGTCACTCATGTGTCTGTCTGCCTATTGTAGCCAAACGGCTCAACATAGAAAGTTAAAAATTGTCATGCTTATACAACTCTTTGACCCACATATAGGAAAAATACTGAGAGTTCAAAAAAACACACCCCAAGATAAATATAAACAAATATGTAAGTTTTGAGTGATATATCAAATGAAACCTCTTAATGCGCTGATCAACAAGCATATTTAATTTTTGAAAAATCAATTTTTTATGGGATTTTCGGCAAAAATATGTCAAAAAACTTTTGTCCCCCACCCTATCTCTAATAGAAAGGTTGATATAATAATCTGAAAAATATTTCCATAATGTAAATTGATGGAAACCGGAATAGTTCAATAGGAATAAAATAAAAAACAATGTATAGTAATGTGCACCAAAAAACTAGGTAATTGGGTTAAGTTAGGTTAGTGAACTGATAAAATCGAAAGCCAATACTGTGCACCAAAAAGTGTTAGAACAAAATTTATTATCCATAATATACGAAGTATGGAAAGCTTGGCTAGTTTAAATAAAAATTCTCTTATAAAAAAATAACTTTTTCTTACCCTAGTCTGGGCGTCTTTAATAAACGCAACTATATCTTCATGTAGAGCATCTCGGATTTTAATTGGTCCTTTTTCATCCCAAAGACAAACCAAATGTACCGCATAGAACAAATCTTGCCATTCAGCTTGCGATACTGGTTCTTGTTGTAGTAATTTCAAAACAATCGGACGCATAGAGGGCCATTTGTCCTCAAATAACAATTGACCCTTTTCCTAAACAACAAACAATCAAACTTTAATCCCAAAAAAACTATTACTTACAATTAAATTGTTACCTTTAACATAGCTGCCAGGATGTTAAATCAGGTTAAAAATTTTAAATCTTTCTGAAACTTCTATAGACATGTATTTTCACTTTATTCATTGTTGCATTCTTAATTAACTAAAACATAAATTCGTACTTAACTTATTAATTTGAGATTAAACTTATAGGAGGTTGACACAGGTAGAAAAATGACAACAAGCACAAATCACAACCACGCGAATAACCCCCAAGTGTCAACGAATTTTATTTTCCCTATGTAAATTATTCTCAGTTTGTTCGATAAATTTGACCTAATTCATGCTCTGGATAAAGTACACAATAAATCAACAATAAAAAATTAGATATAATTATAATAGTGAAACTAATATTGTAAAAAAATATATTGTAGTTAATAATACAGATTTAAACCCCATTTATTTATTTAATAGATTTTATTTGATTTTGTTGGAGGGTTAACGAACAAAACCAACGCCTGCGCTTTAATTAATTTATATTGTTGCCTTATATGACAGGTTTGAGGTTGTAAAATATATCAATTTTATTTAATTAATAAAAGAATGGAAGGTGATAAAACCGTGAAAACTCTAGATGAGAATAAAAAATCGTACGCCGGAATACCTGAATCTGTATTCGTGGTAAGTAAACACTATCTAATAGAAACTATTTCCAACTTTTAATATCCATGTGTTCTTAATTTTATAGGATGATGTTGACGCCTTTATGGCTTTAACAGAAAATGCAGGAAATGTTGACAAAGTATTACGACGATTTGATGAACAACATTCAAAATACAAATTTATGGAATATAATTTAATATCTAAAAGAAGACGGTTACGTGCACAAATACCTGATTTGTCTAGATCGTTGGATATGATACATAAATTGAAATCGCAGAAGGAAGAAATGGAAACTGAATTTGTACTTAGCGAACAGGTTTATATGAAAGCTACTATTCCTCCTACCGATACTGTTGGATTATGGTTAGGAGCTAACGTTATGCTTGAATATAGTTTAGCAGATGCTGAAGATTTATTGACTAATAATATTGCTGCGGCTACAAGAAATTTGGGATATGTTGAACATGATCTTGATTTTCTTAGGTAAAAAATGTGCTTATTTTTGTATGTATTTTTCCTTAATCATATTTCTCAGTACACTTTCAAACTTCTGACATCATTCAAAGTTTAATAAATTTCCTTCTGAAGTAATAAACGACAGAAATAGGCATTCAACACCCTCTGTCTTTTGGTACTTCTTACTGCCAACTTAAAAATTTGAAGTGACAGATAAGTTTGATTTGGCGATCACGAGAAGTGATCGCTGAAGACGGAAACAGATTGATGAGCAGTTTCCGAAACGTCCGAATATATTTTATATACTCATGAAGTATTATATCTTTTTGATACTAATACTCCTTATTTTGTACTATTCTAGCTTAGTATTATCAGCAATGGCAAACGTCCAAAATAACGGTGTCCGCATTAAGAATGTAGCTGTAATGGTTACAATTTAGAGCAAACCAATAAACCAACAATTTATGCATTCTAAAACAAAATATTAATGATTACTTAGTGTTAATTATATAAATACTAAAGATATTTCGATTTTCATATTATTTAAAAACGTAACCTATAAATATATCTTCGAATCTTTATTTATAAAATCATTATTCTATAATATAAAGTATCTGGACTGTATATATTAGTATATATTTATCAAAAAAAACATATTTGTTTGCTCCAATATTGAAGATATTCATAAAATTAAGGTAACAAGTAATGTCACATGTATTTTAAACCAGTCAAAAACTTCCAAAGGACTCAGCTCTCAGATGGCAGCACATATATGTGACGACACACTAATATGATCTATTCTCAGAAACTGCACATGCGCATTTCTGCGAATTTAGTCTTTCCCGCACTACGCACATGCGCATTGGGGCGCATGAGGATGACATGAGAAATTAAGCTGATTTCCTGTCAACTAACAGTATCGAAATGATACAGTTCCATAATAGTCATAGGAAAAATATTTTGTCACGCAACATTTGTCGTTCAATATAAATATTTTGTCGTGTCATTATATTTTTCTTTTATTTTCAGGGATCAATTCACAACAACAGAGGTGAATATGGCGCGTGTGTTCAACTGGGATGTGAAGAGACGCAAAGCAGCAAAAACCAGCCAGTAAACATGGAGCATGGTCCGTCTGTTACTCCTCCTTCTCACTGCAATTCAATAAAGAATAAAGAATGTACATTTTTTGTTTATTTAATTGAGATCATGATACACAACCAGCAAGGCACAAGAACAATCTTAATAAACTTTCATTCATCCGTCAAATGAAACATTTAATTTTATTAACTACCTTACAAAAAGCGAAAACAATTATCTAACATCAAAACAATTGTATTGTTTATTATTTCTGATAATAAATTTATTATAGAGTGTCTATTTTTTTTAAGTTTCATCATTAGGATCTCATAAACTTTAAGAAATAAAAGGCCGGTTAAGTTAACTAGTAGTTTTTAACTGCTGAACCGTTGGAACACTGGTGATTTGTTCACTTTGTCCGTAAAATAATGGTTTGTATACAGGATGTTTTTTGAAACTGTTTAATCATTGCTTATTTATTTTAAAAGATACGAAAAAGGTTAAATTAGAAAAGGTGAATTATTTTGCAACAATTAAATCAAATCTCAAAAAAATACTCTTTTTGGAACCCTCTATAAAAAAGGAATTTTTTAAAAAGAATCGTTATTTAATTACTTAATGGCAGGAATATTTAACCTGTGTTCTACGGAACCCCAGGGTTTCGCAATTTAAATGGTTTTATTCTGTTTTTTAAAGACTTTGCTTGGATACAATGATTTTATAGACCGGGAGCTCATGACAGTTTTTGGTCTCCGATTTCATACAGCATGCCTTTTGGAGGAGAGAATATTTACCCTGTGACAACAAAAAAGGGATGGTACTAAACCCCTGCACGCTTTCCGGTCATAGGGAAAATTGCATTTCCACTTAAACACAAAATTTTTGTGCTTTTCTCTGATTTAATTTTGCTTGCCCTTTTGTCAAAAGAAAGTTATAACAAATTTAAAGTCTTTTAAATATATGCATTCGATTCGGAGGGTCCCAAAGGGCTCAAACGGTCATGTGATCTTGTAATAAAAAAATATAATTTTCCGCGTTTTCATACAGCATGCCTATAATTAAAAGACTTTAAATTTGTTATAACTTTCTTTTGACAAAAGGGCAAGCCATATTAAATCAGAGAAAAACACAAAAATTTTGTGCAAGTGGAAATGCAATTTTCCCTATGATCGGAAAGCGTGCAGGGGTTTAGTACCATCCCTTTTTTGTTGTCACAGGGTAAATATTCTCTCCTCCAAAAGGCATGCTGTATGAAATCGGAGACCAAAAACTGTCATGAGCTCCCGGTCTAAATAGTTTTTATCCACGACTGTACTTGTCTTAGCAAGGGAAAGGGGGGAGGAAAAAACTTAGTTTATCTTAGCCAGTGTCTTATAAATGGAACGCTCTTACAACTTAGATTAACTTAGCTTAGCTTAGATTTCTTAAGTAAAGTGGTAAAAGGAAAGCGCCTATTAATTTGCATTTAAAATTATATTACGTAGGTATTGCGTTATTTATAAAGTAAAATAGTATACCTACATTCAAAAAATATAGAAATATAGTCAGCTAGAAAATATCAATTTTGATCAAGACTAAATTCAATAATAAACTAAATTTTAATCTATAAAAACTAAATTATTCTTTTAAAATGACTTTGACCTTAAAATTAAGAAAAGACAGCCCATTATGGCTTTTTGCTTTGTGGTTCCAAAGAAATAGCATTAACACTGTGGGGCTCCACAGATGAAAAAAGGTTGAAAACCACTGCTCTATGTCATAGAAAAGGTATTTTGCTTTGATAAATCGCTAGATCATTATGGGTCAAAAATCTAAAATTTTTCATCGACTTTTTATTTGGATATTTTTAACTATAGAAAAATTTGTTGTAAAAATTTTATTGCTCAATAATTTAATAATAAGTATCATAAAACAATGTTCTGCAATTTTTTAAATATATTTGTGGGTTTCAAATAACTTTTATATTTACATATAATTGTGTAGAAATGTGCAAATAACACGCCCATTTTTCCATGATAGTTTAATATCTCCGTTGAAAAATATCATACATCATGATAATGGAATGCTACTTGGTACACGTATTTTTTACAAATATCAAATCATTTTTACCCGCAGCACCTATATTTAGAACCGCGTCAGATTCAAGATGGTTGCAAAAATAGACTACCAAGTAGAATAATTGTAACCAGTTTTCACTCAGATGATTACAACCCCCAATCACTAAAAATTTCAAATATTTGAATTACTTTCTTTATGTTATAGGTATTGTCAAAATTATTTGCGAATAAAGTTCAAAATTGTTTTGAAACAGATTTTAAAATAGTGCCTAATGATATTATGTGTTCTGTGTATAAATAAATTATTATTACGTATCAGACAAACGATTTTTTCATCCGTTACAATTTGTTACGGAAACCAATACAAATTTCTTCCAAACGGTTCGAGTGTACAACACGTGTAGTTTAATCTGAGCCAAGCTTGCGCAAGTGGAAGAAATTTCCTATAATCTCGCATATCACTCCGGTCAAGTACGTAGCAAGACAAACACTAACTATACGTGACGACGTAAAAAAATATTTGTTATTTATTTCTCAATATCATTTAAATTAAGTAAAACAATACAAAATACACTGCCTATGCATAACTTGGTTTTTCACTCCACTTTTGTCACTGCGATTTCTGACAAAACTCAAGTAACAAACACCAACCTGAACATTCGTGCAGACAAAAATTATGTATCACCGAAAGTATGTTATACGAGTGTTTCTTGCATTTTGATGACCAATATACTATTCATTTTTACACTAGTGCGGAAATAAACTCCATTTTCGCACTAGTGTAGTAATGAACTTCATTACCTAACTAAAATGAGTTAGATATATAGACCTGTTTCTTACCGGTCGTGGAAAAAGATATGCATCAACAAATTGCCCCTTAAAGAAATTTGTCTAACCTAACCGACCTTGTATCTCTTATAGTTGAGATCCCATTGGTGAAACTCAAAAAATAGACAGTATATAATACAGCCCTGGATGTTTACGTAGACGAGAGCAGAATTTATTTGTTTCAATTGTAACGTGTTTATTACAGTATATAAAGATATTGTTCTTTCGAAATACTGCTAATATTTAATTTTAATTAATTACAAGTCAACATCTAAATTTTTATTTATCTTATTTATATCCTAGATACGGCTTCAGCGCACTTATTTATATTGCATTGTGCGTAAAAAAATCATCGTCATATTTATATGAAAATAAAATAACCAAAATCACAAAACTACATAACAAAATAATAAATTAAGAGGGGGGGGGGGCTTATTGTTCGGGGGCCGCCGCATCTTCGCCTCGTAGTTCTGCATTTTCTTTTTCCAATGTCGCAATTCTTTCGTTAGCTGCTTCAAGTTTTGTTTTTAAAGTATCGAGGCTATCACCATCTGGATCGCTAGATAATTTCTCCCTAATATAACTGTACAACTGTTAAGAAAAATAAAATTGATTTGCAATGTGAATTTACAAACATTTCAGGGTTTAAATTTTTTTTTTTCATAATATAAATGTTCGTTAGTCTAAATATTAATTTTTTTCTTTTTTGAAAAATATTTTTTTCTTTCAGGCGATGTCCATTTATTCAAAGTCAAGTATTTTTTCTATATATGGACCAAAGACCTGCAGATGCATGCCAAATTTCAAATGTCCAACAAAACTTTCTGGAAATATTTTTGACAGACTGTGTCAAAATCATTACTTAAAATTACTTTCACTCCTTAAAACACACTAAAAAAAAAATACTTTTGGTAAATATATTTTAAAATGAAATGTTTAAGTCTCCTTATTTTACCTAAACACGAATCAAAGACATGCATGCCAAATTTGAACACTTTAGGTTCAACCACTTGGCTATAATTTCTACCGTTCAGACACATGAATAACGATACAAAGGATTCTTGACCACACCAACAAAACCCTAAAAAATTCGTTCAAATTTCTTGAGGGTTATATTGACCGCAATATATTTTTTTTTATTGTTTTAACACTAAATTAAGTATAAGGATACTCAAGAGCATTTTCTGGTTTATCTGCTTCTTCATAGAGAGACACTAGTACTTTAGTTAGGGCATCCATGACCCCAGTACGTTCTAAATACTTTCGAAATTCTTCCCTCTTATTATCGGACGGCTGAAAACTTCAAAATTAACATATTTTCATTCAGTTTATGTCAATTACTTACCACCTTTACACTTGACATGTTTAATAATTCAATTCACCGGTAAAAATGTCAAATTTTTCTATAAGATAAGCACAAAATTACAACAGGAATGTCATGTATTTTGTTGTCAAAATAATGTCGCTAGGATTTACAAAAAAACATACGATTCGGTTTTGGAATGTTCTGATATTTCACATGTTTCGAACCAGATATTTTTCGAGAACCGAAATGATGAAACTTTACAAAATATCTAACGCGTTATGATCTAAAATGCGCATGCCAACTCCACCAGTCGATAACCAAAGTTCAATATTTCAAACTTTATTTTTAACACTATTAATTAATCTTTCCAATTGTCATAAGAAGCACATTACTACAACAAAAACATCTGTAATTCAATTATTTATGCTGAATATTTTTTTTAAAATACAATTTATATTATATTAATTGTGTCTTGAGAATTATATATTCCCCAAACTTAAATAATTAATAAAGTAAATTCAATTATATGGCATTTATATTTTATAAGTCCTTATTTTTTGAGTTCTTTTTTAGATATTTTTGACGCGTGTAGGTGTGGCATTTCCAAAATAATTAGAACTCGAAGAGTAGAAAGTTGGCGGTAGTTCTTAAGGCAAAATGGCGTCTACAGAATATAGTGGTGTTACTACCGGACAACCAAATTTACATACACAGGATTTATCTAAACTAGTAAGATATTATTCTCAATTATATGTGTCAAAAAATATTTCAGCAGTGATTTTATATAGCATTTCATACTAAATTAGTGTATTTTTAAGTTTATATTTTTGTAACCAAACTGTCGGCGACATGTGGCTGATGCAACAGTAAAATTTAAGTTTAATGTATTTTTTAGGATGTCAATACACTGACACCACTATCCCCTGAAGTTATATCACGTCAGGCAACTATAAATATAGGAACAATTGGACATGTAGCTCACGGAAAGAGTACCGTAGTGAAAGCAATATCTGGTGTACAGACTGTACGATTCAAGAATGAATTAGAAAGGAATATTACCATTAAATTGGGTAAGTCTGTTTATATAATAGTATTAAAGTTGTATTTGAATCAAAAGTGACAGTAAACGTTACCATACGTTTATAAATTTAGCTTCTTAGATGTTATTGTAAGAACAACGGATTGAGTTATATTTTGTGTACATTGTTACGTTAATATATGAGATTTTATCAAAAAATTCTCAGATTAGTGTCAAATTTTATTAATAAGAAAGTATTTTTATTTGAATAACACATTGGCAAAAACAGCTGTATTTAAAAAATATCTCGTGAAACAGTTTTGGGTCCGGTGTCATATATATATACACATGAATTTTCAAATTTTTCAAAAGGGTTCATTGAGACAGTATTTTCCAGAAAAAAAAAAATTGCGGATTATCGGGATTTTCTTGAGTTTCAAAGGTAAAAGTTTCATATAATGCCTTGTTGCTATTACATTATTTGTCAATATATAGTAGCATACTTTGTATACAGTTCCGTAGAGTGTTTTTGTCATTAAACTAGAAAACAGGTAACTCGCTCCGCTCAGTTTCTTCTAACCAAGCTATTACTAACCAAACCTAAGATAGTGTTGGTCATTAAACTAAAAGGTAGGTAGCTCACTTTGATCTGCTCGCATTCTATAACTTAGCTGAACCTAGCGCTGCGATAGACGTCAAATTTACGTTGATATATGGGGAAATCTAACCTAAAATTGCAAGTTAAAAAGTGAAAAATAATGAAAACTGTGTATAAAACTAACAATTTCCGTACCTAATATAATTTATTATCTAGGAAAGATTTCCCTACAAAAAATTCATGAAAATAATTTAAATTGAGTGTATATATCAATAACTCCGAAGCCGAGTGTTCTTTATGGTACGCAGGACAGCACTATAATAGCCTGTGACAGATACAGAACAGTCCACGAAACAAGTATCAATTCACATTCTAACACTAGTACATTGTAGATTTTGGTTAGGTCTACATACTTAAAAACCACCCGTTGGGCATGAAAACTATAGAAACACAGCTGTGTGATTTATGTGAGTAATGCACGTGATGATCATTTTGTCTACTTGTTCATTGACCAGAGATCCCGCGACATTTAATTTTTTTCCAAACTCATGCTATTTCAACAAGATCGAACAATAACTAATATAAAAAAAAGGCCCGGTATAAAAAAAAAGTAAAAGTTTTAACATAAAAGAGGTATTAATTTTTATAGGGAAGCGATAAAATAATGTTAGAAAAACTTGTAACCTGCGAACTAACAAATTTAATTTATTTTTTAATTATTTATTTTGTTTGCAAAATAATTTGCTAGAACTTTTAGAAGATATTCCATTAAATGTACGTCAAGAAATGTGATTTCTCCAAGACGCTGCACCCGCGGAAATAAAAGTAATAAAAACTAATTAATTAAAATCTTATATCTCTTTTATTATAAAATTTATACTAAGGTTTTTCTCCTTCTCTTGACCTGTAGTATCACCCATTAAAAAATTGATGTAAAGTGTGAATTTTCATACATTTCAGGGTATCGCAGTTATTTAGTAAGTGAATGATGTTTATTTGGGATGTCAAAACAAATTTTACGTTATTTTTTTATTCATTATTTATTTATTTTTTTTGTTAATTTTAATTCGTATGCCTAATACTATTATTTAGGTTTCTAAATATGTGCAGTATTTTTTTTTTTTTTTTGTTTTTTATATATAGCAAGAGTCATTAAGATTTGAAAATTGCGCATATGGCTTCCTTTTGTTGTTTCAAGTCATACCCCGTCCCTCTGATTTCGTGTATTCAATTTCAACAATTTCCACTGGTTATTAAATTTACGCTTTTAAAAATTAAATGCAACATTTGCCCAAATATATCTAGAATTTTGAAAAAATAATTTAAACAAAATAAAAATGCAAAAAAAAACAGGAAAAATAAAATTGCCTTGAGAGCGGAGAGAACCTTAGTTTGCAAATTCGAACGCGAGCATGCTAGCCATTACACTATCAAAGCATGTTGGTTCGCTGTAATCTGATCAAAAATTCCTGTTAAAGAAAATAAAAATGAAAAATAAAACAATAAAATTGTTTCTTCCACCCGGGAGCGAACCCTAGATTTTTGGGTAGCTAGCGAGCATGCTAGCTATTAGACCATGATACGTCTTTTAGTCTTAGTGTGTTACATAACTATAACTTTTGTAAATCGTCAACAAAAAAAAACACTAAAAATGCGTTATTTTCCGAAAACATAATCTGATCAAAAATTTCTGTTGTACTATTCCGGTTCACACAAATGTACATTACTTAGAATTTTTTCAGATTTTTAGTTTAAACCATCTGGGCTACAATGGGACAAAAAAAAATTTGCACAATTTTAACAAAAATGTTGTCTAAATAATTTATTTTGCAAAAATAAAATTTTGATCGTTAATCCACGTACTAAGGGCTTTCATTTGATACCCTACTCAGAATTTAAAAAAAATATTTTTTTGATGAGCACATATTTGTTTATATTTTTAGGGGGATATGTTTTTTAAATGTTTTAGTATATTTCCTATGTGCGGTTCAAAGAGTTGTATAAGCATGCCTAATTTGAACTCTCTAGATTTAGCAGTTTGGCTACAATTTTTACCGAACAGACAGACAGACGACAAAATGACGGTATAAGGGTTTTTTGGTTATACCTACAAAACCCTAAAAAGAAATAAGACCGTAAACACCCTTTACACATAGTTTTAGCATTAAGGAACTGACCGTCTGCGTATTATAAGATGGGGTCAGAGACAGAATCACCGCCGTAAAACTTAACATATCTTGTTTAAAATAGCCATATTAATATTTGAATTTAGATAATATCCCAAGACAAATCTTGTGTGTTTATATTACATAAATAAGAAGACTAAATTTTTGTGACGTGGTTAGCACTAGGTCTATATTATGTTATGACTTGCGTGGGGTTGCGGTTTCGGTTTGATGCAACTTTAACTACTGTCTATTGAGTATTTTCTAGACATTAGTGTTGGCCACTTAAACAAAAATTAAATCTTAAAAAAAAAAAAAATGCCATGCTAATGGAAATAATATAAAATACTCAATTGCAGAACGGCTCGAATATGGTCCGGATGGTAAAGTTAAAATTCCGAAGCTGCAACCTCAAGCAACGAAAATGCGAAGAAGTTCCCTAGAATCAGTCGCCTCAACCAGCAGTACTCAAACATATTTAGAAGACGGACCAAAACCAAAACCCGTCAAGAGGAAATTATCATTATCATTAACAACAGAAATATATAAATATGAATATGTGGTTGAAAAAATTCTTGCACATAGTGTCAAGGATAAAAAACAGTTGTTTTTGGTTAAATGGAAAGGATGGGCGCAGGAAGCGAATACTTGGGAACCACTGGAACATCTAACACACTGCCAAGACCTACTTGAAGAATTTTGGGTCGAAACACTAGAACAAAAAGTATTAAACGAACTCCAAGACTGGATTGGTTTTAAAGAACAAAATAGACGTGAATTAGAAAAATTAATGAAAGACAATAGGGAATTACCAACCAAAATGCAACTACAAAAAGACTTACTTAAATTAACAGCAATAAGTAGAGAAAAAAGAACACCTAAAATGTTCGAAAATGCTTTAAAAACAATGTATCTTTACAAATTATCAGTAGAACGGGATAAACAACTAACAAAACTTAAAATTTGGGAGGATGAGATGAATAATACATCAACAGAAAATGCTCCGTTGAAAGTAGAAAACGAGGTAGACCTAGAAGGTCCCCCGGATGGATTTATATACGTAAACCAATACGTCCCAAGTGATGGTTTGATCATCCCGGACGATCCCCCAATCGGTTGTTCTTGTGAAGACTGTTCCCCACGTTCAAAAAGTTGTTGTTTTGGTAATCTCAAAGTTTTCCCATATCGTAAAAGGGGCCGTGTTAACGTTATACAAGGCACCCCTATTTATGAATGTAATAAACAATGTAAATGCGATAATACTTGTCGCAATCGAGTTGTTCAATTAGGACGTAAGGTACCTTTATGTATTTTTCGGACTACCACAGGGTGCGGTTGGGGGGTTAAAACACTAAGAAAAATCCACAACGGCGAATTTGTTTGTGAGTATGTTGGAGAATTAATTTCATTTGAAGAAGCTGAAAGAAGAGGAACAGGGTATGATGCACGTGGACAAACTTATTTATTTGATTTGGATTTTAATTCTGACAACGATTTTCCTTATACTGTTGATGCGGCGACTTATGGGAATGTTTCGCATTTTATTAATCATTCCTGTGAACCGAATCTAGCAGTTTGGGCTGTTTGGGTCAATTGTTTAGATCCTAATATACCGAAATTAGCTTTGTTTGCAACAAGAGAGATCGAGAAAGGTGAAGAGATTACTTTTGATTATAAATCGGCGAATAATGGAAGTCCAAGAGGTACTAGTAATGAAATATCGTTACAAAATTGTAAATGTGGGGCAAAATCGTGTCGAAAATATCTTTTTTAAAAATTGTTCAAATTAATTTTAAAACTATGATTACTATTGTATATTTAAATCTTTAAATTTATATTATTTTAGTTACATTGAAGAATACTGCTGTATAAAAGTATAGTACAACAAATCAAATAAGTCGCTTCAAGGACATTCATAAACTTTATCAAATATGCAGGGTGTTTGTTTGAAACGGGGCACTCCGAAAATCTCCTTTATTTGTAAAGATACAAAAAATCTTCAGAACAAAAGTTAAACTATACAAAAAGGCCCATCTAAAGGTTACTATAATAATTCTGAGGCACTTCTTTCTACGTCAACTTTTGATCTAGCATAGGGAATCGATAATTTTATATTTTTTTCCAAAAAGTACATTAAATTAACTTTAATTTAATGTAACCAATTAAATTAACTTTAACAATGACACCAAAAAATCATATATTTATGTTAACCATTTCAAAATGGCGACCATTTATTTACAAAATAATAATCAACATAAGTTTTACAAAGTTGAACGTAGCAAGCTTTGAAAACAATAAAATAAGAAACAAAATATCTCTAAAATAAACTGTTATAACTAGTTATTATATGAAATAACTTAAATTTTAATTTTTCAATTAAATATTTTATAAATAACAAGAGTTTAATAGTTTATTTTGCTTATTATTGTAAAAAGTAATAGTTTTTTTTTCTAAATAGTCAAATAGTTTATTTTAGAGATATTTTGTTTCTTTTTTTATTGTTTTCAAAGCTTGCTACGTTCAACTTTGTAAAACTTATGTTGATTATTATTTTATAAATAAATGGTCGCCATTTTGAAATGGTTAACATAAAAATATGACTTTGGTGTCATTGTAAAGATAATTTAATGTACTTTTAGGAAAAAAATATAAAATTATCGATTCCCTATGCTAGATCAAAAGTTGACATCATTTCCGGTGAAACAGGAAGTGCCTCAGAATTCTTATAGAAACCTTTAGATGGGCCTTTTTGTCTAGTTTAACTTTTGTTCTGAAGATTTTTTGTATCTTTACAAATAAAGGAGATTTTCGGGGTGCCCCGTTTCAAACACCCTGTATAAGCTGTTGACTTTTGTAAGGACAAACTAGATCTGGTTATTTTGGTTACTTTTATAGTGTATTACTGACTTTAAATAACATTTATTCCTTGCGCAAATCAGACTTCAAATTTGTTTGGTTATGATCATTATAATTAAGATACAGGGGGAACTTCCTAAGCGCCCTGACATCTGGTGGCAATTTGCGGAAGATACGAAAGTGACATTGTTTTGTTTTGATCAATGGAGAAATACGTGTTTTGTTGTTGTTTGTATTTTATTTTTGTGAATCATGAAA
This sequence comes from Liopterus haemorrhoidalis, assembly GCA_963971575.1. NCBI lineage: Eukaryota > Metazoa > Arthropoda > Insecta > Coleoptera > Dytiscidae > Liopterus > Liopterus haemorrhoidalis. The sequence goes on from OZ020616.1 coordinate 682,947, forward strand.
AAAAAAAAACAATCAATTTTGTTGTGTGCCGCAATGTAAATCGTGAATAAGGAAGAATCCTTCTTAAACATTCCATAATTTACCTAAATCGAAAAAAATATCAATTGAAACGACGTTTGGGGGCAGAGAAAGTGGATCGTAGGTTTTTATGGACTCAAAAACTAAAAATGGGCAAAAATCCAAGCCCATGCATGCATGTTTGCTCGTTGCATTTTATGGAAAGTGATTTTTTACGTCCAAAAAAAGACTGAAAAAAAGCATTTATCGCACCCAAAATTTACCTAAATCATCAGTTGATATATTAAAAGGCCCTTCTACGTTTTCAGGCAGAGATATTAATTTTTACTAATATATTAACCATATTTTTGTTGTTATTATATTGATAGACAGTCAAAAAGAATTAAAAATACAATGAAAAACTGAAAATTTCCTTGAAATTTCTTTAGAATTGTATATTATTACATATCTTGTAAATCGTAGATTACCTTTAAATTAAAAAAAACTCGGAAAACAGGAAAAATACAACTCGTGTTCATTTTCACCATGTAAACAAATACACGAGTAACAGTTTAATGTCACTTTCGAGTGTTCCAGCTTTGCTGCATATGGCGCGGCGATCTTAAAAAGTTTCCCCTATTGTCCATATGTCAAAAAGTTGTTATTGTCTACTTGGTTAGTTTCAATTTTGTCACTTTGGCGCTGCAATCTTAAAAGGACATGATCTTATCACGATTTAATAAAGTATGAAACAAATTTTAAATTTGGTATTTTTTAAATGTTTGTTAGATTTTATATGTTATAGAAATAAGGAATAAAGTTTTCTTACAATAAAAATTTTGGCGTTATAGGGTTAAGGATTCACTAGTTGATTGGGTTCGACCATTTACAAAGGGGAAAAGTATAACTGGACGACAAAATATGTACCTCGAACGACAAATGTTGTATCGCAAAATTTGTACTCAGCACAACAAATTACGTCATAACTAAAAATGAGATTCCTTGCATGACATATACTATTTGAACTACAAATATTGTACTGAGTGCATACACCGACAGAATATTAAACTGAATGGTTAACATAGGTTACTATAATAGACCATACTAGTGTGACGTCACATATCAGGTCTACAAGTGTGAAATGCGGATTTTTTTTAAAAATAAAACACATTAAACTCAAAAGAACAGTAAAAGTTTATTTATTCAAAGTATGCTGCATTAGAAGTTATACATTTTTCCCATCTTTCAGGCAATTTGTGAATACCTCGCCAGTAGAACTCTTCCTCTTTCCCCGCAAACCTTTCATCTAGCCATTCTTTCACATTTTCATATGAACAAAAGTGCTGCTCGGCAAATGCGTGACCCATCGATGCGAACAAGTGGTAATCTGAAGGGGCCAAGCCTGGTGAGTAAGCGGCATGGGGTAGCACTTCCCACTTGAGTGCCTCCAATGTGTTGCAAACTGCTTTTGCCTCATGTAATGGAGCGTTATCGTGAAGAAAGATTACCTTGTGCTGTCTTCTTTCGTATTCTGGTCGTTTTATGAGCAGCGAATGGTTCATTTCGATCAGTTGTTGTTGGTAGCGTTGGGTATTAACTGTTTCACCAGGTTTTAACAATTCATAATAGACCACACCCTTTTGGTCCCACCAAGTACAGAGCATTGTCTTTTTGCCAAAGCGATTCGGTCTTGCAGTTGATGTGGATGGTGAGCCTGGGTTCACCCATGATTTGTTGCGTTTGGGATTTTCAAAATAAATCCATTTTTCATCGCCATTAATGATACGATGTAAAAAAGACTTTCTTTTGTATTGTGCAAGCAAAATTTCACAAGTGTTTTTGCGTTTTTCCATCTGCCTCTCATTTTATGCATGTGGAACCCATCTGCCGACTTTCTGGATCTTACCCATCTCTCGTAGGCGATTGGAAACAGCTTGTTGACTAACGCCTAACTGCTCTGCTACTTGTTTTTGTGATTGACTATCGTCTTCCTGTAGCAATGTTTACAATTTTGTATCTTCATATTTTTTTGGAGGTTTTCCATGTTCTTTGTCTGTAAGATCAAAGTCACCACTTTTTAAACGCCGAAACCATCGTTCACACGTATCTTGCGATGGAGCATATTCACCATAAGCTTCTCGAAGCAGTCGGTATGATTCAGCAGCAATTGTTTTCAAATGAAAACAAAACAGTAGTACTGTCCGCGAATGCTCTTTATTTGGTACAAAATTTGACATTTTTAACACAGTAAATCAAAACTATATGATCACTTTTCAAATTATAACCTATACGCATTTGACACTTAATGATAACTTAACAAAACGCCATATGTGTTGTAACTTTGAACTATACACTCTGTTTGCGCGGCAAGTTTGAAAAAAATCCGCATTTCATACTTGTAGACCTGGTAAACACTTGTAAACCCGGCATAAGAGTTAAATTATCACTAGTTCGATCAATTTAACACATTTTTTTTTTTTTTTAAATATATATATATATAAGATATTTTATATAATTATAGAGAGAATAGTCTTTATAAGTATTTTTGTACAAAATGAACTGCCATTTTTTACTGAAAGTATTGAGTAAAAATTTTTTATTATTATTTTTTTTTTTTGTTCAACAAATATACTGTACCTATATTTAAGTTTTGACTTAATTAAGTCAAAGTGCGTCTTGTTGAGATGTAATTACAACTGCAATTTATGTTAATAATAGCGGGCAATTTTAAAATCTTGTTATTATATGAATATGTACCGCTACAAAATAACATGAACCGACTTAGCATTGCCGGCCATTATTGTTTGTAACATATGTTTTCAAAATATGTTAGGTTATGTTAGTGTAATGATCTTTTTAAATTACTTAAAATTGTTTCCAAAACTAAATAATTATCATTGGGTATTAATTACTAACATTATTCATGATTTTGTTGAATATAAATTTGAAATAGTTCTTTTAAACGGTTAGTCGAATTTTGAAATAAATAACTTTTATAGAATTGAATCGGGCTTTTGGCCATTTTGTTTAAAATTTGTAAATCATATAAGTAATAGAATATTCTAAGTTAACTTGACTTGTTATTATAAAATTTCATTTTCATTACATCTGATTTTTTGTGTAATTTCCCGTGTCTTATTTTTTTATTTTCAAAAATGCGTTTAAAAATAAATGTCACTCTTTTTGATTTTGAATTTTGACATGAATACATTTTTGAACATGAAATGCCCTTGGCAAGCTCGGTTCATGTCAAAATTTAAGAAAACGAAACTCCCGTTTAGTTCCACTTACCAAAGAAATAGATTATAAGTTTGACTATTCATTTTTAATTAAATTTTTATGCGTGAGATGTCTTTGCCGACCTTTATCATCGTGTAATTTACACTACAATTTTTAAAAGCTGGTACAAAATTTTAAGCTATTTCCCGTAATAACAACATTTTGAAATTTTCCCGTATATGTTTTCATTGTTTTAATACATTGAATGTATTTTGAAAGTTGTTTTCGATATTATACACAATTTAATTATTTAATATTAGTGATTCATTAAAGATATTAAAAAATAAATGTGTTTTTATTTCCAACCAGTTAAATTATATAAATAAAAGTGTGTTTGTCTTTTGCGTAACGTCCGTGGTATGGAGCAGGGGTGGAAACGTGCGGTTGTCATACATGCTGCATGGAAGGGGAACGATGTGCTCGAAGCCTGTTTTTTTTGCATTTTTTTTATTTTGTTTAAATTATTTTGTCAAAATTCTAGTTATATTTTAGTAAATGTTGCATTTAATTTTTAAAAGCGTAAATTTAATAACCAGCGGGAAGTGTTGAAATTATAATTTAATTCTATATTTGATTGTATACGAAATCAGAGGGCGGGGCTTATGATTTAAGCAACCAATGGAGGCCATAGGCGCAATTTTCAAAATCATAATGAACCTTGCTATATAAAAAAAAAAAAAAATACTGCACATATCTAGAAACTTAAATAATGGTATTAGGCATTCGAATTAAAATTAAAAAAAAAAATATTTTGACATAAAATTTGTTTTGGCATCCCAAATAATCATCATTCACTTACTAAATACCTGCGAAACCCTGAAATGTGTGAAAATTCATTTTTTGTTAATCTCTCTGACTACGATGTTTTACATGAGTATGAATGCCCGATATCTTCTCTATAGTCGGATTGCTGATAGGTGACTGTTCGTTGCTACAAGTATCGATATTCAATACTATATGCTTTCTCTGTCTATATCATTATAATTATTCGCATACCCATAGTAACGTATAGTGACTCAAGTTCACAACTAACCTTCCAAATTATTTGAATAAAAAACAAAACATTAGAAAGAAACAGCATGATTCGTAGATATCTTTACTAATTAGACCGCGAAAATAAATTTACAGCATTACTCAAACAAACAAAATTATTAATTTTAAGGTAATAATTATAAATAAGGAAAAATTTATACTCATACGTAAATTTTGGATTATAATTTGTTGTTTATTCCAGCAGATTTAAAAATAAAGTATGTGAATTTAATAATTGGCCGCAAGCCATATTTTAATTAATATTTATTACCAGACACTGACAATTAAGACAAAAAACAAAAAAACATTTTTAAAATCGCTGAAAAATGGTAACTAGATTATTATATGAATGCATTACTTGATACATACATGTAACAGTCACCTATCAGCAATCCGACTATATTAGTGATTCCTCTGAGCGAATAGCTTATAGGGCCTCTTTATAAAATGTTATAGGCCTCGCATTATCTTTATTCGTCACTGATTATGATATTTTTTTACAGGTTATGCAAATGCCAAGATTTACCAATGTGACAACCAAAATTGTCCTCGTCCCGCTTGTTACATATCTGGTGGTTCAAGCAAAGACGACTCCTTCGTATGTATGAGGCTGGGATGTACGGGTCGTTTTCAACTTGTCCGACATGTCAGTTTCGTGGACTGCCCTGGTCACGACATTCTTATGGCCACCATGTTGAACGGAGCGGCCGTTATGGACGCCGCATTGCTTCTGATCGCCGGGAACGAGTCGTGCCCCCAGCCGCAGACCAGCGAACATCTCGCTGCTATCGAGATTATGAAATTGAAACATATACTGATATTGCAGAATAAGATTGATTTAGTTAAGGAAGGACAAGCTAAGGAACAACATGAACAGATTACTAAGTTTGTTCAGGGGACTGTTGCTGAAGGAGCACCTATTATTCCTATTTCAGCTCAGTTGAAGTACAATATTGAGGTATGGACTATAAAAATAAATATCCAAGTTTCAAATGTGTGAAGTGAAGTTTCGAATGTGTTATGTAGGCATAACAAAAAAAGAATTTGTAACGTAACTCATGTATATCTGTCAGTTTTTTTTTTTTTTTTTTGGTGTGTAGGGTATGGGATTTTTTCCACGATTATATAAATATACGTTCATTACAGTTACCTCAACTTGTTACGTAATGAGCTCATTACGTAACAAGTTGAGGTAATTACATAATAGGTTTAAGCAACAATGACCGACCGTTGCTAGGCAACGTAATAAATCGGTTCATAGGGTGACCATTCGTCCCGCATTTTAACATTTTGTCCCGCATTAAGATGCGTCCCGCAAAAGTCCCGCATTTTAACAGTTTGTCCCGCATCTTGGATTTGGGAGGTGAGGACTTTTTTTTTTGCTCTTTACTTGGATTTGGGAGTTGAAGACCTCTTTTTTTTGCTCTTCACTTGGATTTTGGGAGATGAGGACTTTTTTTTTGCTTTTCATTTGGATTTGGGAGGTGAGGACCTTTTTTTTGCTCTTTACTTGGATTTGGGAGTTAAAGACCTTTTTTCTTGCTCTTCACTTAGATTTTGGGAGTTGAAGACCCTTTTTTTGCTCTTCACTTGGATTTGGGAGGTGAGGACCTTTTTTTGCTCTTCACTTGGATTTGGGAGATGAGGACCTTTTTTTTGCTCCGTCCCGCATTGACTTCTTAAGAAAATGGTCACCCTATTCAAAGCATATGTCAAATTATTGTTAGTTTGCTAAGAAAACAAGATTAAAATTAATTTTTTGAGTTGGTCTTGGTCAGTCAGTTAATCAGTTGACAGAAGAATTGTTATTTTAATTGAATTTACATTCCGTATGACACGTACATGATCGTTGATTATAACGTAATAACTAGGTTGAAAACAACTGCCAAATTATTGTTAGTTTTTAAAGGGAACTGAATAAAAATTAAATAAATTATAAAGTTATAGTCGTGGAAAAATCATAGTATGAAATTTGTATGGAATAGTCATTCCAAATTTTTGAAAAATATCGATTTTTTTTTTTTGTTTCGGAATAAATATGTAGATTTTTTTTTTTTAGGATTCTTACGGAACAAAAAGTAGTTTTTTTATTTAAAATTTATTTAAAAGGGTTCTTGTCAAAATGTGCAAAAAAAACTCTTGTCCCATACCCTGTAACCCAGGGGGGATTAATCAAAAAATCTGAAAAATGTACATTAATTTGAACCGAAATAGTGCAATAGGAACATTTGATCTGAAAATTATTTCTAAAGTTATTTTTTTTTTGCTGCATCGTGTTTACAATATTTATCTGACTGATTAGAGAACTGGGTAGCTGTAGTTGGGTCTAGATGCGACCGCACTTCAAGTACGCTTGTAAATCTCTAAATAGGATGCACTCGGATTATTCTTTATCGAAATTTTTGTAACCACAATTTGTTATCACCTACTAAATACCTACAAAACACTGAAATGTGTGAAAATTCACACTTCACATCAATTTATTCTATATATTTTTAGGTGTTATGTGAATACATCACTAAGAAAATCCCTGTACCGATGAGAGATTTTACATCGGAGCCCCGTTTGATAGTAATTCGTTCTTTTGACGTAAACAAGCCGGGTTGCGAAGTTCATGATTTGAAAGGTGGCGTCGCTGGTGGTAGTATCCTGCGCGGTGTTCTGCGCGTTGGACAGGAAATCGAGGTACGCCCGGGTCTAGTGAGCAAAGACTCGGAAGGGAAACTAACTTGCCGGCCGATCTTCTCTAGGATTGTATCACTCTATACTGAACAAAATGAACTGCAGTTTGCTGTTCCTGGAGGACTTATTGGCGTAGGTAAGTCATATTAAATACTTTAATCCAGTGTTTCTTAACCGGTGGTCCGCGGACCACTGGTGGTTGGTGCACAACATTACCGACTATTCCGTACAACAAAATTCTATCCCTATAGTAATGATGATTTGTACTTATTTATTTTTTATTTTTTTAGGTACAAAAATCGAACCTACTCTGTGCCGTGCTGATAGGTTAGTAGGTCAAGTATTAGGAGCTGTGGGGGCGTTACCTAAAATCTTTATAGAACTCGAGGTGAGTTACTACCTCCTCAAGAGATTGTTGGGAGTTAGGACGGAAGGTGATAAGAAAGCTGCCAAAGTGCAGAAGTTATCGAAGAATGAAGTGTTGCTGGTGAACATCGGGTCATTGAGTACCGGTGGTCGAGTTGTGGCTACGAAAGCTGATTTAGTGAAAATATCTCTAACAAATCCAGTCTGTACAGAAATAGGAGAGAAGATTGCTCTTAGTCGTCGAGTTGAAAAACATTGGCGGTAAGTTTATTTCTTGTTAAAATTGTTGGAATATGGGTTATTGGAGAATTATGTAATAAAGCTACATTGTGGTTTTTAAATATGTACAATCCGACTATCTTAAGCTGGACGATGAGAGTTTTTGCATCGGAGTACAATCGAAAAAATCACACTATTGAAATTGTAGCCAAACGGCTAAACCTAGAGAGTTGATATTTGGCATGCTTATACAATTCTTTTACCTAAAAAAATACGAAAAATACTAAAACATCTAAAAAACATATCCCCCTAAAAATATAAACAAATATTTGCTCATCGAAAAATTATTTTTTTTTATTTCTGGGTAGTGTTTCAAATTAAAGCCCTTAGTACGTGAATTAAGGATCAAAATTTTATTTTTGTAAAATAAATTATTTTGATGCGATTTATGCCAAAATTGTGCAAAATTTTTTTTGTCCCGCACCCTGTAGCCCAGATGGTTTAAACTAAAAATCTGAAAAAATTCTACGTAATGTACATTGGTGTGAATCGGAATAGTACAACAGGAATTTTTGATCAGATTATGTTTTCGGAAAATAACGCAATTTTTATTTTTTTTTTTGTTGACGATGTACAAAAGTTATAGTTATGTAACACACTATACTAGAAGGTGTATCCTGGTCTAATGGTTAGATAGCTCGCTTGCCATGCAGCGAACTAGTGTTCGCACACAGGTAGAGGAGACAATTTTAAGTTTTGTGTTTTTTTTTTTTTCTCATTTTTATTTTGTTTAAATTATTTTGTCAAAATTGTTATATTTTTGGCAAATGTTGCATTTAATTTTTAAGAGCATAAATTTAATAATCAATTGGAATTGTTGGAATTATATTTTCATTCTATGTGTCATGTATACGAAACCAGAATGGCGTAGCATATGACTTAAAACAACCAATGAAAGCCATAGGCGCTATTTTCAAAATCTTAATGAGCCTTGCTATATATAAAAAAAAAATACTGCACATATTTAGATACCTAAATAATGGTATTAGGTATTCGAATTAAAATTAAGAAAGAAATATTTTTACATAAAATTTGTTTTTAAAGCTCTTAGATTAACAGACGATAAATTATTTTAAAAATATCGTTTTGCTGTGATTGCTACAAAGCAAAATTTGTCCTACACACTCAGCATACCGCCTTCACTTATTATATACCTGCGAAACCCTGCATTTTTTTTAGATATTTCTCGGGAAGCAAAAAGTAAAAGAATTCCTGGGAATAACCCTCTACATTACTGCCTGATAAAATTTATAAACAGCCCTAAAGTGATTTTCACTTGTCCGACTGTACTTATAAGACTATTATACAGAGCGGTCATAATTTCTTGTCAGTTATGCAATAGTTGACAGAAACATTTTGTTATCAAATTAATTTCCAAGGACATGTACACATAGACGTAGATTCGATTTTTATATTGGGTTATGTATGTTCAATATTTCACTTACCTCTAAGAGCTAACCTCGATCAACAATCGTCTTCCAATTACAATCTTAATAACAATAATATCAACAACAACAATAATAACGAAAAAAATAATATATCTTAACAAAAACCAATTAATTATGAAATAAACACTACTTTTTCTCTACACGCCAATGAGTTAACGAACAACATGAAGTTATCAATACAATATCGTTACTGATTGGTTCTTTGTTAAATTGGAATTTTTAGATATGAGATAGAATACAGTTTTGATATTTTTAAGCTCATTGTTTACTGTTATGTAACTGACAAGAAATTATGATCACACGGTATATATATAATTATTTATTTGGAAGTTTTAATAGCAAATAACTAGTTAATTGGTTATTGTGTTATTGAATTTTTACTTATTTGGTAAAAATATAACTTCCTATAGCAAAGAGAAGAATTCTGAGTGCAGACGATTTCTAGTCTTGACACCTCGTTCCTCTTCTAACACTTCAGCATGGCGCATACACATGTGAAACATTAACAAGTACTTCATTAAACAACATCATGAATAAAAGATGTTAATATGTTTGTTTTGTGTTTCAGATTAATAGGTTGGGGTCAGATTCGTGGGGGCGAAACCATAGATCCAACGGTCTAGTCCTCGATGGTTTTGTATCTGTTTATATACAATATTATTGACATTTTGAACTACTTTTCAAGTACACATTGTGTTATAATTACCGTCTATTTCATATCTCTACAACCTAACCATTGTTACCAACCTGAAACAGTCTAATTCAAGTTGGTATTCCTGTCTTCCTCTGTATCCAAAAGAGAAATATAGATTTTTAATATATTCTTCAATAGATATTTGAAGTTTTCTGGGATTTTCTCAAATTATTATTATTATTGTTCAATATTTATTTGTAATAAGAATATTTCATATTATTCAATTAGACAAGTTATTCAATATTTGTGTTTCATTTATTTTATATCTGCAAATTTTGGGTTATATTTTTTTCTCTGCTAAAATATAATTGGCGCTTAGCAACAATGGCTATTTACTCCCAAGAGATCTCATCTATATGACGCAATGCGTTGTTACGTATTTGTGTTTTATATCTAGTTTTAGCTTATAATTATAGTTTTAAATCCATTATGGCCGACCGGCGTAGCGTAGTGGTAACACATGTGCTCTGTGTTGCTAAGGTCTCAGGTTCGAATCCCGTTCAGGCATGGAATTTTTCAAAAATAAAGAATTGTCCTGGCTAATTGCAAAGCAGCAAAGGACATTTAAAAAAAAGTGCATTATGCAACCATATGTAGATATATTTTTAATATAAATTTCTCAACACTGTATTTACAGTATACAAGGTGAAACAAAAGAGGGAACACGTTTTTTCTTGAAAGGGACGTGTGAGCAAGTTTTTAATGTCAAAACAAAAAATTTGACATTTTTATTTTTCAATTTTTGTATAAAATTTTAAAAAATCCTAACTTAAGAACAATAAAATATAGGGACCTGCGATTGGAATTATTGAAATCTACAAACTTTTTTCTACCTAGATAAAAAATAGGGCCCTCCTTAATTAACGCCTTTTTGATCCGTGCAGTTTTGAAAATATGTAAATATTTCATTTTCAAAAGACCGTATCTCAAAATCTACATGAGATAGAGACCTGCGGTTAAAATTTTTGAAATCTTCAGGCTCTAAAGGGCCTCAGGGACCATTTTAAAACAACTACCAAACAAAAAAAAAAATTTTAAAATTGAAATTTTTCATATTTTTTTTTGAAATTTCAAAAAATCCTAACTTAAGAACAATAAAATATAGGGTCCTGCGGTTTGAATTTTTCAAATCTTCGTATATTGTATAGTCTAGAAAAAAATTGGGGCCTTAATAACCCAACTTTTACAATAAATACGAATCGTCAAACAAAACCTTTGAAAATGGTCAAAAATCAAAAAAATCGTAAGGGGTACCCCTTATGATTTATTCGATTTCTGAGCAAAATTTTTTTCTCTCCGATTTACTTCAAAATGTGTTTACTTATGTATTTTGAGTCGTAGATCTCAAAAATAATCTCCATTACAAGCTACGGTTTACCATTTTTGAATAAATTTAAAAAAAACAACAGGAAATTACCAAATTTCAAAAAATACATATGGGAGGGCGCTTTAAATATATTTTTTAGACTCCACCCTAAAATTGGTCTAAATAAAAATTTAAAAAACAAAAAAAAGTTAAATTTGCGCTAGAAAATAACGTAGAACGATGATAGTCGCTCTAGGAATTAAGTGACTCTTTCTAATGCGCTAACTGGTGGTCAAATTATTGTACTAAATACTGCAGTACAGTTACCTATATTTTAGTGTTGAATTTTTTATGTCGACAGAAGTTGTGAAAAACTATAAAGCAGCACAAATTGTAGTGTTTTTGGCCCTCATATAAGAAAATACAAAATAGGCATTTCACTTTTTTTTTTACTTTTGCTATGAAAAATAGAGGTAAAGTTAATATTAAGTCCAAATTTTCGCAAGATTATTGTGTTATACACCTCGATATATGTGTAGCGCTTAAAAATTAAAAAATGTCGCAAATATTTGTAAATAAAAATACTTAACCTAACTTAAACAATACATGGATAAACAAAAATAAATAAAAACAAAGTAACAATTAAAGATTTTATTCTATCATCATTATTATCTACACTTCAAAATTTGGATGTAATTTATGCAACTTCGCTAATAATTTTAGTGTATTTTTTGATTTTGTTTGCGACACTCATGTCGACATATTTATCTCCAATAGAAACGATCATCCCGCCGATAATGCTGGGATCCACTTTGCTAGACAACTTGATTGTTTCCTGGGCTTTTATGAAACCCTTCAATACATCTTCTAATTGCTTCTTCTGGGCTGCATCCATCGGCCTGGCAGTCGTTACCTCACAGGTCACCTACAATAAAACACTCATTAAATCACGAACAGATCAGTCTAAGTTTACGTCACTGGTCACGTGATTTCACGTCGTGGAGGAATAACAAAGATGTTTCCCTATGCTTTGTTACGTTGTTTTCCCTAATTTTACAGGGAATTTACGTGCTCTTAGATATTTTTTAAAACTTTTTTTGTGCTAGTAATTATCTCTTCTCAATAATAAATAGGTTAATGTTACGTATGAGCACCAGAACTACGCTGTATGTTTAGAATGAAGTATATTGTAACGTTAGAAACGAGAAGGCATGGTCGTAAGAGTGGGGAGCCAATAGTAATCATTCATGCATCTGTAGTTGGCAGAGAAATACACGTTTCTAACATGACGATACGTCGGAATATAACTGATACAGGCTATTCCCAACGTTTAGGCGGAACTAAATGGAAATTTCGTTCTTTTAGGTTGTCACGAGAAGGGGCCTTGGGATATTTCATGTTTCACGTGTGGTAAGTAAAAATTTAAAATTCCAACAGTGAAACCATGGAAACAAATGACATATGTTAAAAGTTTTAATACATTTTTCAATATTTGGAAAACGCCGGTCACCATGGCGTTAGTGGTTAGTGTAGCGATGCACTGGCTTCTAGATCATGAGGGCTCGGGTATGGCATGGATTTTTCAAAAATAAATGCATCTACTGGATAATGGCATTAGTAGCTAAGTCCAAAAAAAAAAAAAAATATTTGGAAGACATAAAAATAAATGGAACATTTTTTTATTAAGAATGACAAAAAATGAATATGCCATGAAGAGGACATTTTATAATGACGATCAATTTAATCTAAAATATGCAAATTGAGTATGATTTACAAAGCTTAAACAAAAGTCCGAATTAATAGATAAATATTACTAGATTTCAAAATCTAGTTCCGCCCAAACGTTTGGAATAGCCTGTATTTTTGAAACTCTTTATGAAGTTAATGTTTTTCGAAATATGTATACTATAAATCTCATTGAAAACAGCTAAAAAATTCCTTATGAGTACCTGTTTATATACGTCTATCAAGTTTCAGTTCTTTTCTGTCCAAAATTTTTGCTAACTACACCTAGCCTAATTAGTTTTATCATTAATTGTTTGAATATTGCATTTATATAATTTAGCACCTATGAATGCAACGAAAAACGGAATGTTCTATTTCAGACATAAAACTGGTAGGTCGGAATATATTGATATTTTTGAGGATTCTCTATTTTAATAAAGTTTTTCAAAATATGTATACTATAAATCTCATTTAAACCATTTAAATGTGACTTTAAGCGTACAAATACTGAAATTTCATTATTCAAGTTTTTCTTTAAAAACGTTATATTTCCAAAACGAACCAGGCAATTAATTTTAAATGATATCTAAAGGGGGCTACTACCACTTCTCAATAAGAATTGCTCATACCTAATCCTAAAAATGAGGTAAAATTTCTCTAACATCAATATTACTATGATACTCCATAACAAATGCTGTAGGAAACTTCAAATATGTGATTTTAATAGTTAATAATATAAAGTAATTTACCTCTCCACGATGGGCAGCCATGATCATCCTAAATGCTCCAATAACATTATTCAATTTACTCAAACGTCCATTCTCCGCCAACGTTTGAAGAAGATTAGTCGTAGCAGGTTGTAAAGCCATCTTTTCACCCACAGCTTTTAAAGCATTGGACTTAATTTTACGTTTGTATGTTGGATCTCTGATAAATTCACGTAATTTCAAATCAGTCTTGATCGTAGACTGAACTTTAATAAGATCCTTCTCAACGGGTTCCAAAGTCTTCATTTTTGTAGCCGCAGAGTATAGAGCTTGAGCATAACGACCCTCAAGACTGAATACTTGAAGTGGGGACTTCACCATTTGGGCCGCAGCCCCACTTGTACTCAAATTACGGACCTATGTAAAAAATTATGTAACATGTTTGCTCGTGTTTTGGTTAAATTAATATAAAATATACTTACAAGCATTGAAAATTGAGAAGTTGCCATTTTGATTTTAATATTATAGTAATTCGGTCTAAAATTCTTTTAGGATTATCTAATTTTTGTATAAAATATAGTTGACACCACTCCAGTCAACCCGCACGCAACTCTCTAAAGGTTGGCGAGACTGATAGTGATTTTTTTTAGTAATTTTTTCATTGTAAAGTTGTCCTCTTTAAACTGTCAAATTTTATTTGTTTGAAAGATCGACCGCGCTGCAGAATTTTATTAATTTAAAATCAATTTATATTAATGGCGCATAAATAAAATGTTTATTTATCGATTATAATAATATTTATAATTAATGTAATAAAAATGCAGTTTTTTGTGTAGTAATAAAAAAATATTTTTCTTTCCAATTATGCAATGGATTTAACAACTTCTTTACTTATAATCGGAGCAGTTTATGGTGTTTTGCTATTTTTCGACACATTTTTTAAAGTATAAACTATTATTATTATTATAACCAAACAAATTATTAACAAATTTTAAATTCCAGACTTGCGCCCATTATCCATACGTACAATTTCTGAAGAATACGGGATTTGAAATAGGATTTTTACGTTTAAAATGGAAAACAACAGCTTTCAATCGTGTTATTTTGAGGTTAGGAAGTGGTCGAACAAAAATATTAAACTATTGGTTCGATACGGGTTTAATTGTAACATTATTATTCATGCCATTTGCTGTAGGTCTTTTATTGTTAGCTAACTATCAGTTATTAACCTCAAAGGGGGGTGATGAACAACTTGTACTTGAGCCGTTAGTGCCAGGATATAATCTTCCTACGTCGGAGATAGGTTATTATGCGGTAACTTTATTGATATGTAGTGTTATACATGAGTTTGGACATGCGTTAGCTGCGGTTAAAGAAGATGTACATCTTATCGATGTTGGTGTTAATGTTTTTTTATGTATTCCTGTAGCTTATGTTAATATTAGTTCTGAACGTCTTTCAACGTTAACACAGTGGAGGATTTTACGAATTATGTGCGCTGGGATTTGGCATAATATTGTTCTTGTTTGTTTCGCTGGACTGTTGTATTTTTCGATGTCTTTTGTATTGTCTCCGTTTTATATAACTGGGAATGGAGTTGTTGTGACGGATGTTATGCTGCAGTCACCTTTGGCTGGACCAAAGGGATTATTTGCTTCGAATATTATAACAGGAATTAATGATTGCGAAGTCAACGATGAGGAAACTTGGAAAGATTGCTTGTCCAGAGCAAGAAGTATAAGACCAGGTTAGTATTTTTATTAAATTAACAACGGTATATGTGATTTGCTGGGCTAAAATATTGATTTTAACATTAATTTCCATACTTATAGCTACAACTGTAACAGTTACTGATATTGTTGTTCTGCAAAAAATATTTTATAATAAATTCGCGACTTCAAAAAGAATAACAATCAAACTTAACAGACATCCAGCATTCTATTGGCTAGTAACGATTGTAAATAATTTTTTTTTCATTACAGGTTACTGTATTTCAACAGATTTAGCTCACGATCTTGATGAAAGTGGTCCTTTAACACAACTTTCTAACGGAATGTGGGAATGTTGTGCATCAACTAGTCAACAAAACATGTGTTTTGAATATCTCGAACAAGCCGGTGGTATCGTAGAATTACCACCGCATATGTGTCTACCGACGAGAAGAATAGTTGAAACATCTAAAGCACATTGTTATCAAAACACTAGAATATGTCCCGAGAACACCCATTGCGTAAGACCATTATTATCAAATACAACCGTCTTATTAACTTTTCAACAAATCGGAAAAGAAGTTATTTACGTTGGACATCCTTCCGATGTATTTCTCACAGTTTCCGTATCTTCTTTTGTACCTAAATATAAGTTTCCAGGATTTTCCTTTGCAGCTGTTAATCATAAATTATTAAAATACTTAATTGTATTCTCAAGTGGTCTTGCTATCGTCAATATATTGCCGTGTCTTTTTTTCGACGGTCAACATATAATAACTTGTTTAGTAGCGATATTGCTAAGGAAACGCACACAAAGACATAAAGTACAAACTGTTTCGATGGTTATTGTAGTTATAGGTACTATTTTATTGCTTTTTAATTTTATATTTACATTATGGACAATTGCTTATAGAAAATAAAATTATTTAGCTAAATTAATTGTTTGTTCTAATTCTTTTAATGATCTTTTTCCATAGTTTAGTAACATTTTTATTGTTATTTCATCGGTGTGGTGAGAATTGTTTCTAAAATCATTCCGAGCCCAATCTAGAAGTTCTTTTCGGTAATCTGCATCTGGTACTTTACGTATACATCTTATAATATTGCGGTATTGGCTTAATACTTCCTGTCGAAGCATAAACTATAAAAAAATAAAATATATAAATACAGCCTGTTTAAAATTTTAGTACCCTATACACACATTTTTTATTGTTAACAATATTACAAACAATAAGTTGAATTATGGCGTATAACAGTAGGCTATCCTATCTCCTATCGACTCTTACACACATGAACTCAATTCTCAGCTGTTAAAATTTTTTTATTACATTTTTAATTTCTTTGAAGACATATACTACCTTAGCCATACATACAAAAATTCTATAACTTTATTAGACATAATTTAGCCATTAATTAAAAAAATAATTAATTTTGTCAAAAAAACTAAATCTGCAATATTTTCCAAAAATGCAATTTGATCAAAAATTCCTCTCGTACGTTTCCAGCTCAGATCAATGTACATTATTTATAATTTTTTCAGATTTTTACTTTAACCTCTTTGGGTAAAAAGGTATGGGACAAAAACTTTTTTAGCACATTTCTTGCTAAAATCGTGTTGAAAGAAACGAATTTTAATAAACTACTTTTTGTTCCTTAATCTACGTTCTAAGAGCTATCTTTTGATACCACACAATAAATTTTAAAAAAATCTTTTTTTTAACGACAAATAAATCGATATTTTTCCTTATGGAGATTTTTTCAAATTTTTAGATCATTAGAAAGAGGGAAGTTTTTTTATATTTTTGGCAAAAATTCCATTAAAAAATTGATTTTTCAAAAATAAAAATATGGGACACTCAAAATTTAAAAAATTATTTATTTATTTATTTTACATGGGCCTATTTCTGCAACGAGGCTAATCGCCGATGCCAGGGGGCGAGCTCCTACACCTGGATGAGGGGTGAATGATTGTGGAAAGAGAGTAATTCTCGCCCGAATAGTATCACCGACGGAGAATCGAACTACCAACAGCACAATCCAGACTGTATTCACCAGTCCAAACTGCTGCGATTTAAAGCGCTCGGTCTCAAAACTTTGTCACTCCGTCGACAAAAATTTAAAAAAATATATTTATTAAATACATATTTGTGTATATTTATCTCGTGATATACTCGTGAGATTAACATTAGTCTTATAGATACGCAGCTCATACGTTAGCACATATGGCTAACATAATACATACGTTATTTAGTACAAATTTATTCCGTAGAATAGTGTTTTACCTTGAATTTAGAGGGCTTTTTGTGACATCAAGGTCATTTTTGAACAGCCTGTATAATACTGATTAACATGCACTGTTTGTTTGGTAAAAAATATGGTATTTTCCAGGGCTTCGAACCGTTATTTTTTTCGTTTCGGTTTTCGTTCCGGTTCAATTAAAAAAATATATATCGGTTCGGTTCCGGTTTTCGTTCCGGCAAAAATAACGGTTTTTTTCGATTTTCGGTTCAGTTCCGAGTGATAAATTTGTAAATGTTTTTATTTGTATTAGAATTTTATTTTCTACTATAATTTAGAAGAACATTTTATTCCGTATTTTGTAATAATCATACCAAAGCCGCTGCCAGGGGGGGGGGATTCTTGTCATTCACCCTCTTGAAATAACAGAAGCGCATTTTTTTACTTATCAGTTAAAAAAAATACGATTTTTTTCAGTTTAAAAAATTATCTTAAATAAAATGTATTTTATATTCACTCACATAAACATTATCTGAACCGAAATAAACCGATATTTTTTTTTCGGTTCAGTTCCGTTTTTTGTTCCGACAAAAATAACGGTTTTCGGTTCAGTTCCGGTTCGAAGCCCTGGTATTTTCATTGTTTTTTCGAAAGTATCTAGATTCAAACATTTTTTGCATGTATCAATACCTAGATATTTTTTTAAATGTGTCTATTACAACACTAAAAATGGCAAAAAGGGAACGAGTGGCATTTATTATAAAAAATATAATATATAATACATTACTTAAAGGTTTGGATGGCCTATATTCGGTTATGAAAAATATTATATACTTATAAATACTATAATTATTAATTAAAATAAAATTTGTTACAGTAATTTGACTTTTTTAATCTACCTTAGGACCCTGTATTTATTAAAAAAGTGAGAGCATAGAGGAATATCCCGTCCAGGGGTCTTAAAAAACTACGTACGCCGCTGCTTTGGTCCTAATTTTATGATTTTACCTACTCTAACCTAACTTAACGCGTCAATAAATTTAAAAACCCAAGCTGGATGAAAAAACATGTAAAAAAATGCGATACAGATACATGGATTCATTTCATATTTACAAAATACACGTATAAGTAAATTCATCTCTCTTTTGGAACAATAAAAACCGAAATCAATTTTTCTAGCGCTACAAAACAGATAAAAACTCCTGTAAAATTACTTAAAATGACTGATTAAAATTCTTTAAATTGATTGCCAGCCTGAGATATATACAGTAAATTGTTATAAATTGCATAAAATTAATTATTTTTATAAAAACATATATGAATGGAGCATGCGCTGTAGACCGGGAGCTTAAACTGCAATTAAATCATTGTTTTTAAACAAAAAATTACCTGTTTTAAAGTTAAAATAGGTTTACACATAATTTACAGTTTACAATTTTTTCTTTGGAATATTTGTAGGTTATGAAACATTGAATCTTTTCAGCGCTTGCGTATTAATGTATTTATAGTTGGCGGGAATAATCCCCACTTTAGTTACCAAAATAATCTGAACATCAAGCTTATTGTTGAGAGAGGGTCATTGCAATGTGCCTGCGAACGCAACCAAGTTATATATCGTGTGTTTGTGTGTGTGTAAATCATTAGCACGTGTATATAGCATCATAGGCTATGTGACATAATAGTGATATGCAAGAGGACATTAAATTATCGGTGCCCTCCGCGTCGGAGGACAAACGAACGTCCGACGCAGAGGACGCTATACAACTAACAATTAAAAAGGAACCGAGTTCCGGTGATGATATTAAAGTAAGTATTGTGTAATAAGATCCAAAAATGACATTTGTTGGTTAATTGTTGTTTTGTAACTATGGAGATGACATCATTGTTGTTTTTGAGATATTATAAACGCGACTGGATGGTGTTGAATTACGTTTTAAATCTAATTTAAAACTGAGACACTTCAAATAAACCAGTGTTGGTCTAGCGTTTAAGTTTGTGAGACGCGGTTTCGTGTCGCGTTTCGGTAAACTGTGGCGATTTGTGTGTCGCGTTTATCGTTACCCGATACCGGTTGGTCGATGCTGCTAGCTGCTGCATATAGGGTTGGGTGAACCGGCAAACACATATATTAATGTTATCTACAATGGTGTATCAATTACACAGAACATCTGGAAACGGATATGTGAGGATCAAGTTCCTCGGGTGGACTATCGTGTTACGCCGCCAACGGTGGCCGCCCTCGCCCATCGACCTATTCCCGCCGCCGCCAAACCGCCTCCAACCCTATCATTTTATATACAAAACTATACAACTAAATAATTAAACAATCTAATTATTCATTATCCTCAAAACCTTTTATTATTATAAGTTTGTTTTTGTTTTGTTGGTACGTCAGATGTAATACGTCATTATTCTATAAACAACATTGTAGACTAAAACTACCTAAAATTAGGGTGACCAAACGTTCGCTTTTAGTTTATACTAATATCAAGGCGTCCCGAAAATTGTCTGGACGGGTAATAGTCCAAGTTTTTAGAGTTGTGTATTATTATTTTTAGGGTTTTGTAGATATGACCAAAAAACCCTTATAATATCACTCATGTGTCTGTTTTTTCGGCAGAAATTCTGGCGAAGCGGCCGAACATAGAAAGTTGAAATTTGGCATACATGAACAACTCTTTGACCCACATATTGGAAAAATAAAGAAAATTAAAGAAAAAAATGCATCGAGGGAAAAATATAAAAAATATGATATCGTTGAAATTATTTTATAATGGTCCAATATTAATGCGGAGACCGTTATTTTGGACGTTTGCCATTGCTGATAGTACTAGGCTAGAATAGTATAATATAATGAGTATTAGTATCAAAAAGATATAATACTTCATAGGTATATAATATATTCGGACGTTCCGGAAACTGCTCAACAATCTGTTTCCGTCTTCAGCGATCACGATGACAAGTCATCATCACTTCTCTTAAAAATAATGTATTTAATAAAAAAGTTAATATTTTTTTAAAATTTTGTATGGGGTATCAAATTTAACCTTTTGATACGTCGATAAACAAATTTTAATTTTCGAAAAATATTTTTTTTTATGGAATTTTGCCAAAAATGTGTCAAAAAACTTTTGTCACCCTATTTCCTAGAGGGGTTGATCTAAAAATCTGAAAACATTCTTAATAATTTTCCGAAAAATGTTAAATTATCGTTGAAAAAATAATTATTCTTTTTTATAATTAATTTATTATATGGTATCATAAATTATTTTACAAAATACATTACTCTATATCAGTGGTTCTTAAACTTTGTAGTCCGAGGACCCCCTCTTGAACACCTATTTTTGTGGACCCCATCCCAACCCTAGGCATTTTACGTCGTTCTTGAGACTTATTTTCTGGCTCAATAATCTCATAGGCACTACGTTATAATAAATATTGGTAAAAATGTATCGCTGGTTATTTTAATAAATGGTCTTGTTCATTTATAGAGATAAACATTTTTATTAGTATATAGAATAAAAAACAAAATGAGTAAAAATAATAGTAAAAAGAATTAAAAAAGTTACAAATTATAATACGTTAAACTCATACAAACATTTCTTGGTCAAATATTGGTCAAAATAGATCTTAATATAATATGTTTTCTGTAAAGAATTTGCAGTTGAATAAAAATAAATTTTTACTAATTATTGTTTAGTTATGACAATAACTTGTTAGATAACAACAAATACAAAAAGTAGGACAAACCATGTAGAATTTTTATTAAATGAGTTAATTGAAGAAAAGCGAAAAGTTGGGGGATGTAAAGTTAATGTCAAAATTGTTTCGTGGACCCCCAAGGATCCGCGGACCCCAGTTTAAGAACCGCTGGCCTATAGAAATAATTTGGTATGCTTGTACAACTCTTTGACCTACATATAAGAAAACTATTGAAAATTGTTTCGCGGAACCCAGTTTAAGAACCGCTGCTCTATATTAATAAAATTGGAGGCTATAGCTGTTTGTTTTCAGCCTCATATTTGGTCTCGTTTTAGATGATTATAAGACGAGATATGCAAAAAACTCAATTTTTGTCTGTTTGTCTGTCTGTCCAAGATTTACCCTAAAACGACTGGACATATTTTCACAAAATTTGGTACGATGATATAGTAAAACCAGGATTTGAACATAGGATGTATGGCATTTCAAAAATTTTATTCTAAGGGGGTGTTTTGGTGTTAAATTAATTAAAATATCTCCCTTATTATTGACAAGAAAATTATTAATAATAAGAAAACAAATCTTATTTATTCAGTGCATTTTTTTATTTGAATGAATATTTTATATTAAGAGAGTTATGGGGGGAAACAATAAAACTAAACATTTGAAGTATCTCCCTTATTATTGACTTAACAGAAAAATACGTATAAGAAAAATTGTGCATGACAAGAAAATGCTTTTTTTTTGTTCTACGCACTTTTTCGATACGATGAATATTTGGGGAGATACTGGGGTCACCCTAAAATTAAAATCTTGAAATATCTCACTTATTCATTTTACATAAATAATGAATAAGATATACAGATCAATTCTGTAAAAAATTACTGTGTAATAACGTTACTACAAGATAAAATATTATAAAAAGTATAATATTTTATCTTTCATTCATGATAGTAACTGACCTTGCTCATAATGACAAATTTAGTTACTATGATCAAAGTAACTGAGTTACAGAATTGGTCTGAATGTGTTAAAAATGAGGAAACATTTCTTTTCTGGTTAATACAATTTTTAATAAATTATTTAGGGGGCCAGGGGTAGTGTTACATATAAAGTTGAAATAACTCAACTACGTAACAGCAAAAATTAATATAATAAAAGTTGTTAGAATTTAAAACCAGTGGTGAAGGAAGACCTCCGCTAGACTTGCCCTCCCATAAAAAAAAAAATAATAAAAAAAAAAATACATAATTTTTTTTTTTTTTAATTTAAAAAAAGCTTTAGGTAAATCTTCAAAAATATATCAAATTATGTCGTATACAATTTTTTGTCCAAGGCTTGGTTTACTAGTTACGAATTTTTTTAAATTTTAATGTTTAATAACTTCTGTTTCCGGTTTCGGATTTTAATAAAAAACAATAGGGTTCTTCCCAATTATTAGGAGAATTTTTTAGTACCAAAACGAACTCTTTAAGTTAAACCGTTTTTGAGTTATCGTGTATACACACAGACACACACACATACGGACGGCACTTCGAAAATAGGTTTTTTGGATTCCCTGGACCATGAAACGTGATCATCAGTCAAAATCTCGACATCGAAAATTTTCGCGATTACAATACTTGCCCCTTATATATTAAGGTCGGGCAAGTAAAAAAAAGATTGATTAAAATTAGAAAAACGGTTCTTCTCTGTTCAATGTAGTATTCAATAAGATATATTTGGGAAGAAATGGGGAGCGCTACTTACAAACTTGAAATATTCCACTTATTATTTACTTCAACATCAAAAATATAAACGTCTAAAAAGTGGTTTTAAATAAAAACACGATTATTTTCTGTTCTACTTGAGACTAAAATCTAACAATTATTTACGTTATAATAAAATGGCATATAACATAAACCGTACCAAATTGATCTGGCCCCCAATCCCCCCCCCCCCCCCAGAAATGCTTGGAGAAAAATATGTGCGCAAATGAGGACCTTTCTAGGGTTTTGTAGGTATGACCAAAAAACCCTTATACCGTCATTTTGTCGTCTGTCTGTCTGTCTGTTCGGTAAAAATTGTAGCCAAACGGCTAAACCTAGAGAGTTGAAATTTGGCATGCTTATACCACTCTTTAACCCGCACATAGGAAAAATACTAAAACATCTAAAAAACATACCCCTCTAAAAATATAAACAAATATGTGCTCATCGAAAACAAAAATATTTTTTTTAAATTCTGAGTAGGGTATCAAATGAAAGCCCTTAGTACGTGGATTAACGATCAAATTTTTATTTTTGCAAAATAAATTATTTTGATGCGATTTTTGCCAAAATTGTGCAAAAAAAATTTTGTCCCACACCCTGTAGCCCAGATGGTTTAAACTAAAAATCTAAAAAAATTCTAAGTAATGTATATTGGTGTGAACCGAAATAGTACAACAGGAATTTTTGATCAGATTATGTTTTCGGAAAATAACGCATTTTTTGTGGTTTTTGGTTCACAAAGTTATACCAATGTAAGACACTCACATGCCAGGCGTACGATAGCGTTATTGGTTAGAACACTGGTGTCGTAAGCTAAAACTCGCTGGTAAACGAAGGGTTTCGAGTTCGAGTACAGAGTGAATTTTATTTTTTCTGTTTTTTTTTTGCATTTTTATTATGTTGAAATTATTTTGTCAAAATTATAGTTATATTTTGACAAATGTTGTATTTAATTTTTAAGAGCGTAAATTTAATAATTATCTTATTAAATGATTAACAGACGATAAATTATTTTAAAAATATCGTTCATTTTGCCGTGATTACTACAAAGTAAAATTTATCCTACACACTCAGCATACCGCCTTCACTTATTATATACCTGCGAAACCCTGAAATGTGTGAATATTCACACTTCACATCCATTTTTTAGGTCATCACGTGTTCATAAAAAATATGTCCCCTTCAAATATTTCCTGCGTCCTCCCATATTTGAGTAAAATCTTTTAAAATAAAATAAACCTGGGGGGATTTTACTCAAATATCTCCTGGCCCCTCCAGATTTTAAGAGCTAGTGCCGCCACTGCAACTAGTTAGACACGTTTTTAAAATTTTCGCGGACCGTATAAATTTATCCGCGGACCGGCGCTTGAGAAACACTGATGTAGCTGAGCCTACGAAACAACAACGATGTCAATTCATTATTTATATTTCGCAGACGTGTCCTGGTTGTTTGTTGTACGTATTATGATTAGTTCGTATTTAATTATTGCGCAGATGATACGTCTCTTATTACCGCGCATTAGTTTATTGTCGTAGTCCGTTGCTCTTAGTGACGATGTAAATAATATCTTAAAGATGGCAGCACTGTTTATAAGTATCAAATGTATGTTTAAATATAAATGTTACATAATTTTTGAAATATTTTTACATTAAAAGGAACGTTAGGATATTATTTTATGTGAAATGTAATTTGATATCTTTGTTTAGATGAATAAAATGTAAGAGAAGGCATTTTATGTTATCAGGAGTTCGCGGAAACTGCAATGAATGAGTTACTGGGCTGCTGGTACGGCTTTGAGAAGACGGAGAAATTTGATATGGCCAACAACAGGACCAACAGGCCTGGGGTCCACTCAGGAGGAGATAGTTCCGACCCAGAATCAACTAAATTTTCAGGTTTGCAAACTGTTTAAAAATAAAAATGTTAAAATATTTTTAATATCTCAAAATATCAAATTACAAAATAATTATAAAATGTATATTTTCATATGCCAGTTTGAATATATTTTATTCCGCCCATATATTCATCTTACTGAAAAATGGATACAACAAAAAATATTATTTTTTAGGGTTTCGTAGGTATGATCAATTAGCCTTTTACCTTTAATAACCGGAGCACAAGGGTTATTTAGTACATTTTTTAGCACAAAATGAACTAAATTAGGGTGACCATTCGTCCCGCATTTTGATTTGGTGTCTCCAGGGCCGAATTTTGCTCTGTACTTATATTTGGGAGGTGAAGACCTTTTTTTTGCTCTTTACTTATATTTGGGAGGTGAGGACCTTTTATTGTTTGCTCTTCACTTATATTTCGGAAGTGACGACCTTTTTTTTGCTCCGTCCCGCATTGCCTTCTCCAAGAAAATGGTCACCCTAATCTAAATAAAGAAATTTTTAAAAATTGATGTGAAGTGTGAATTTTCACACATTTCAGGGTTTCGCAGGTATTTAGTCAGTGAATGATGATTATTTGGGATGCCAAAACAAATTTTATGTTAAAATTTTTTTTGTTGTTGATTTTAATTCGGATGCCTAATACCATTATTTAAGTTTCTGAATATGTGCAGTATTTTTTTTTTTATATATAACAAGGTTCATTAAGATTTTGAAAATTGCGACTATCAAAATTAAATATTTATTAATTTTCATTAATAATGACCCATTTTCCTTAAGTGTTGTACCTATTATTGTGGTACCTAAATACCTACTATTTTTACAGCCGTTCAAAAGCTACGAAAAACGAGTGATATATTATTCTTTTTTACATTATATATAAATTTAATTTGTAAACGTCAGAATTTCAATTGTTTTCTGAATTTTGTTTATAGTAAAAATAAAATATTTAAAATGACAATATATAGTTAAACTATTATATCAGCTCGGTATCATGGTATACAAAAAAATCAGCTGTGGCCACCACAGGACCGACCGCCATCATAAAGTACTTGTATAAAATACATTCTAACAGCAGAGTAGAAATAATTTGGCCTAATATTTTCTAACAGAGATATTATTTATCATGACCATGGAAACGTTAAATATAAGTATGAAAAAATTGAGAATTTTACAAAAAAATTTCGTTTTATCAAAAAATGTCTCAAATAAAAGTTAGTTATTGCTTTTATAACAATTTTTGTTCAATAATTTTGTTCGAAATATTTTTCTGTTGTGAAATATTCGGAAAAATCCCAAAATAAATGAGAATAAATGTGTTTAATCGCATTAAACAATTCTGTTACTTATCTTATTTATTAATTTTTAATGAGTATAATCCCTAATGAGCTTTATCAGTGATAGCCATCTTGATTTGTGTAGATACGTGATTTTTACAAGAGGCATTGCATTTTTTGTGGCGTGTTTAGTTATTATTAAGTGGTAAAAGTGCAAGTTGTAAGTGGTAAAAATGTGGCATAGTGTGGACTTTGCATGGAGATCAAAACTGGAATGATTGCAAAGGTATTGACCACATCAATTTTAGTGTTTAAATACCGTATAGAATTGTAAATAGACTAATTATTTGTTGAAATATATTCTTAAATTAAAAGAAAGAGTATTTATATGCCATTTGGAGATAGTTCAATTTTTTATTTGTTAAATGCAACCAGATATTTATTTTTTGTGCCAAATATCGTACAATTTCGCTGGCATATCACAAGAGAGTAGTGTTCCTATAAGTAATTGCAGATTTTATACTTGATAATAAAGACATTCTTGGCGAGAATCATCTCACAAGAATTGAATTATTGGTTTCACTAATATTTTATTTGAAAATAAACTAATAACTGTAAAATTTGTCAAACTATTACGAAAATACGAGGTAAGCGCCAAAAGTTTGCGGTTTAACTATGTTCCATGGGTGATAGAAAAAATTGATGTGAATTTTCACACATTTCAGGGTTTTGCAGGTATTTAGTAAGTGAATGATGATTATTTGGGAAGCCAAAACAAATTTTATATCAAAATATTTTTTTTGTTAATTTTAATTCGAACGCCTAATACCATTATTTAGGTTTCTAAATATGTGCAGTATTTTTTTTTTTTTATATAGCAAGGTTCATTAAGAATTTTAAAAATTGCGCTTATGGCTTGCATTGGTTGTTATAAGTTCCGCTCCTCTGATTTAGTGTACATTGAATTGGTTATTAAATTTACGCTTTTAAAAATTAAATGCAACATTTGCCAAAATATAACTAGAATTTTGAAAAAATAATTTAAACAATGTAAAAATTAAAAAAAAAAAACAAAAAATAATATTGTCTCTTCTCGCAGGGTTCGATCCCTTTCGGATCGAGTTACTTGGGTGAAACGCCAGCGTCAAAACCACTACACCAGCATACACGTTCCATTGTAGCGTGTTACAAAGCTATAACTTGTGTACATTATTATCCAAAAATCACAAAAAATCCGTTTTTTTTTCCAAAAACGTAATCTGATCAAAAATTCCTGTTGTACTATTCCGGTTCACACCCATGTACATTACTTAGAATTTTTTCAGATTTTTAGTTTAAACCATCTGGGCTACAGGGTGTGGGACAAAATTTTTTTTGAAAATTTTAGCAAAAATCGCTTTAAAATATTGTATTTTGCAAAAATAAAAATTTGATCGTTAATCCACGTACCAAGGGCTTTCATTTGATACCCTACTCAGAATTATAAAATAATATTTTTTTTTTCGATGAGCACATATTTGTTTATATTTTTAGGGGGATATGTTTTTTAGATGTTTTAGTATTTTTCCTATGTGCGGGTCAAAGAGTTGTATAAGCATGCCAAATTTCAACTCTCTAGGTTTAGCTGTTTGGCTACAATTTTTACCGAACAGACAGATAGACGTTGCTTGCGCCAATTTTTTTTAACTAACTAACTATACCGGCGTAGCGTAATGGTAACACACGTGCCCTGCGTTGCTAAGGTCTCGGGTTTGAATCCCGTTCAGGCATGGAATTTTCATTAAGAAAAATTAGAATTGTCTTGGCTAATTGCCACAATAGCAAAAGCCATAAACGAAAAAAAAAAAAAAAAAAAACAAGTACCGCGTAATTTTGGGAAGAACTTTAATGTGCTGCGAATTCTGGAAAAAGCTTTGGTGTGCTGGGGCTAAAAAAAGTTTACAAAGCACCCCAGCAAACATTTTTATACGGGCCAGTACTGGTAAAGCACATACTCCCCGGCATTGAAAGTAATGGGCCAGTACCCCGGTGTCCCCGTGGCCGTTACTGGCCCATTGATGTATCAGTTGCCGGCCCAGCAACGGTAAAGTGCAAAATAATCGCATTAGTTGCAAGATTTATTTCTGATGGTTTTAAGTAAAAAGTATGAGTGAAGAAGAGTGCTTATAAAATGCTGGTAAAGTACTTCGTATAGGCGGAATGCGAAATATAAATGTGAAGTACATTATTAATACTGGCGTTGCACTTACTTTTGGTGCCAGTAATTTACCAGCATAAAAGCAGTTAGCCGGCATTCGGCCGTTAGTTGAATGTTTGCTGGGACTGTTGTATATCGAAGACCTGTCATTATAAACAAAAATTTGAGCTGTAAAACTTGTCTGTAAATTTAAATTTATTCTTTGGCAGATACTATTGGCAGCAATTTAATTTAAATTATCTTATAAATCTCAGTAACAGTTTTGTTTTGAGTTTTAAAAAATACAATTACATTTATAGGGATATATTTCTTGATTAAATGTGTTGAAATTTAGTTTCGATGAACGAAATTATAATTACAATATCTTTAAATATAGAATATTGTATGTGTGTGTGTGTGTGTTTGTGTGTGTGTTTGTGTGTGTGTATGTGTATGCACGCACGCGGTTCATGTAATGTGATTCTTCGCTATTTTCGTTCGTGTAACCGTAGCTCGCGCTAGCCGGGCAACACGAGCCGACGTCATGCGACACCGGCACCAGCACCGGCAACGTTCAGCGTTCAGCGTGGAGCGTTCGCTTCGTGCCGCAAAACCTACACTTCGCTCGCACCGCCACAGAGATGGAACAACGCGACTGCCCAGGGATGAATCCAGATTAAAACACCCTCGATAAACCCCGGTAGGAACACACATTTCAAAAGATTTGTAGCCAACCGGTAACGTTACTTTATAACGTACCATTTATTGTCCACTACGTAGCGAGCCTGTGGTATTATATTACGTCTAATCTCAAACTGAAGTGAGATTACTGACTAAAGGAGATCGGGTAGTAGGCGTGAGTGTTATCCAGGGTTCATCATTACGATATGTGAATTAAATTATATGTATTTGTACTTACCAACCAACTGAACAGGTATCTTGTAACTAGTCTGGATCTTAAATGTTCACTAAAGTTCTTAAAGGTGAAGGGTTTACACTCGTTAACACGGTTTAAAATTAATGAATTAAATTTATTAACAGTAATATTTACAAAGAAGTTAAGATAATTAAAATGAATTCAAAATAAAAAGATTAAACAAACAGAATCAAGTTGTCCACCAGAATGCCGAACCAGTCCCTCTACGAATGCCACTACTTAGTTCTTACTACTTACAGGACCGAATACTATCTGATCTCCTCTTCAGAGAGTCGTGTGTTTTTGTAAGGCATTTCAGGGCGTTTCGAAGAAAAGGGGAAAAAGGTTGTTCAAGGAACTGTCAAAGTTATTAAATAATAACTTTGAACAAATGGCTCCTTGAACAATAAACTTTTAAAAAAATATTTTAAACTTACGTGTCGTAAACATAAAATTTCTAAAATTTTATTATCTATTTGAAATCTCAAAAAATATACCGTTTTAAAAATCCCAAGAAATGAATTTAAATAAAAAGCCTTTCAAATGAATTCTCCCGACGGGTGTTTGTGAAAGTTTCTGATGGACTACTCGATTCGTTACAGATTTAGCGAATATAGAGTGTAATACAGAGCCGTACCAACGTCCTAGCATCGGAGCAAGTGCCAGGGGCGCGAGGCCTGAAGGGCGCCAACGTTTGTTTTTGTTTTGGTCTTCACTTGTATCAGGTTCTCAAGAATGAAATTTGTAGTTAATAATATTGCCAACTTTAACAGCTTATTATTTGACATTGCCTTAATATTTTACCGTTCTGTTTTTTACCGACCGTCAACATATATAAGGGAGGTATTGTGATCATACCGATTTTGACATTTCGATGGATCCCTACGAATTGAGGTCCCTACATAACGTTTTAACTATTTTTAGCATGATGTCTGTTGGTCTGTCTGTCCGTCTGTCCGAAAAATATTTCGAAAAAATTTATTTAACAAAAGTTGTTATAAATGCAGTAAAATAAATGAAATTTTATATACTTATTTGTTAGAAAGTTACACCTCTCGCCTGTTTAAAGAAATCATTGTATGTTCTAAAAAATATAAAAAACTTTTTTTAAATTATTTTTGTTGAAAATGGAACAGTCGGAAATTCGCACTATTATGAAGTATGAGTGCTTACGTGGAACTACAGCATCGCAGACCGCGCGAAACATTAATAATGTATTTGGCTTTAATGTTACTCCGCAGCAGACAATATCAAATTGGTTCGCCAAATTTCGTTCAGGTAACTTAAAAACCAAACAAAAAAATAACCTGGCTCATCGATCACAGCGGAAATATACTGCAACCAACTGGACGAAATGATTCAAAAACTTAAAGAAAAACAGCCTAGATAACGATTTGACTATTTTTAACATGATGTCTGTCGGTCTGTCTGTCCGTCCGTCCGTCCGTCCGTCTGTCTGTCTGTCTGTCTGTCTGTCCGTCCGTCCGTCCGTCCGTCCGTCCGTCCGTCCGTCCGTCCGTCTGTCCGTCCGTCCGTCCGTCCGTCTGTCTGTGTACACGTGCAGAGCAAATTCGGTTAAAAGGATTTTTATGAAACTTCATATTTAAGCTTTTGACATCAATGGCACAACTTTTGGTAAAAATCGGTTGACAAGAAATGGAAGTTTACTCATGTCGAGAGAAGATTTTTGCGAATATTTAACAACAGAAAAATATTTCGAAAAAATGTATTTAACAAAAGTTGCTATAAAAGCAATAATTAACATGTGATTTAATTAACTCCGGTCCTGTATAAGTATTGTGTGAGTGAGCGAAGCGAGTTGCAACGCGACGCTTGGTAAAAGCAGCCGTTTCGCGTCCGTTCGTTAATTGGAATGGCGCGTTCATCATCCGCAGTTTTATAATAATCCGCTTCTCATTACTGTCCGTATAACGTACACCATTACCCACTTGTCCCGCCATCCCCCCAAGCCCTCCTGCCATTATTAAAACACCCGATTGCAAAAATACTAATAATCAAATGATATGGATCCAGTTACTGCAATAGCACACCAGTAATGATATCGAACGGATCTGGACATAGATTTACAAACTTAGTTCATCTATGAAGACAGTCGTTACACGTAATGACAGTTCACTGAAACTTTCCTTTGATTTGATGTCATTGCCGTTGAGTCAGTCACATAACGTCACAGATGACAAAATTTGGATATGCTGTTAAAATTGACGGTAATGTTACCAAAGTGTTTTCCAATAGTTCCTTTAAGGGTGCGCACAACCGTACAGTTTCCTATACAAGACTAATAACCTGAAATAAAATTAGTAACAATCTATACATCAAAATTTTCAGCGAACTTTTATCTACCTAATAGGATATTTTTAATTGTCCAAAGAACTGTCATGTAATTGTAAATAAACAACTTGCGTTATAGACGTCATCTTGTAAACCATTCGACGCATATTTGTGTACCATGCGGCAAATTGTAGCTAAAGCTTCATTCTACAAATTTGTTTGGAGATAATTTGTTCTATTGTGAAAATTACTTATAGTTATTGTACTTGGTAATCTATTTTTGCCGCCACCTCGAATCTGCCGCGGTTCTCAATATAGGTGCGGCGAATAAAAATGTTCCATTTTATGTAAAGAATACGTGTACCAAGTGGCATTTCATTATCATCAAGTAAAATATTTTTCGACGAAGGCTCTAAACTATAAACAATCATGTCGAAAAAAATGTTAACGTATTATTTGAACATTTCTACACAAAACTATATAAATATAAAAATTATTTGAAACCCACAAATATATTTAAAAAATTACAGAACATTGTTGTGTAATACCTATTATTAAGTTATTTAGCAATAACATTTTTACAATAATTTTTTTTACAATAAAAAATATCCTATTAGATAGATAAAAATTCTGTGCAAAATTTGATGTATAGATTGTCACTAATTTTATTTCAGTTTGTTAGTTTTGTATAAGAAACTAATAATCTCTGGGGGTTGTACGTAGCGTTAAGCTATGTTCAGAGCTATTTAAATTTGTAGATTGTTTACTATACATTGTGGATTTAGAGATAGTTTTAACGTTCAAGGCAGTGTTTACAGCTAAGGAAATTAATGCGTTACGAATAGTGCGACATCTGTGTGTCTTTACACCAACTTCGGCGGCTTCGTATAATGTTTATTATCTGTTATCGTTTTCCTAATTCTGCTTTCCTAGATTTTTACTAACTAAACCTAACCTAATTACCTAAATTGATCATATTTACTGTCCGTCTTTGTAATTTTGGGCGAAATTTGTTGTAATCGGCACGATGACATTTTGTTAGGTTATGTAAAGGTATACAATGTAAAAGTTCTCTGCGATGTAGACTAAGATAGTCAATGTGTCTACCTCATTAAAACAACTAACTAACCACAAAGTTTGGAAAACTTTGTACAAATTCAAAAAAAAATCAGCTGTGACCACCACAGGGCCGACCGCCATCACAAAGTATTTGTATAAAATACATTCTAGCAGCAGAGGAGAAATAACTTGGCCTAATATTTTCTAACAGAGATATTATTTATCATAACCATGGAAACTTTACATACAAGTATCCTTTTATCAGAAAATGTCTCAAATAAAAGTTGTTATTTATTGCTTTTAGCAAATTTTTTCGAAATATTTTTCTGTTGTTAAATATTCGCAAAAATCTTAAAATCGACACGAGTAAATTTCCATTTCTAGTCAACCAATTTTTACCAAAAGTTGATCAACTCGTGCTATTGATGTCAAAAGCTTAAATATGAAGTTTCATAAAAATCCTTTTAGCCGAATTTGCTCTGCACGTGTACACAGACAGACAAACAGACATGTCTGTCTGTCTGTTTGTCTGATCAACAGACAGATCAACAGACATCATGCTAAAAATAGTCAAAACATTATGTAGGGACCTCAATTCATGGAGATCCATCGAAATCTCGAAATGTCAAAATCGGTATGATCACAATACCTCCCTTATATATGTTGACGGTCGGTAAAAAATGCTGGTATTTTTGACTAATTATTTAAATTTTGTTTTAAAAAATTAAAAAATGGAAGTTCTTAGTACTCAAATAACAAATAAAAGTGATTATCAAATTGTTGATTTTGTTGTAATTATAGAACAAATATTCCTAGACATCCAGTACTAAGTTGGCTTCTAAACTTATTAAATACCTACAAAACCCTGAAATGTGTGAAAATTCGCACTTCAAATCAAATTTTTATTTATATTTGTTAGAAATAATGATGTGAGAGACTGGGATTAATTTTGAAAATTGAATATTGTTTATGAGAAATTTTATATTTACTAATGATTCTGTGTTATTTTCCCCCATTTATTTAATTAAATACCGTATATCCTATTCCATACACACATGCTTTTGTTTCACGGAAATAACATCACTTCTCCAATTATATTGTTGTACAAATATGAAAATAAAGTCATACTTTCATTATAAATTCCTTATTACGCTATGCAAAATCGGACAATAAAATTAATATATCTTATAGGAAAAATAAAAAAAATGTTGTGAAATTAAAATTTTCACACATTTCAGGGCTTCGCAGTCAGTACCGTCTACAGCGGTCGTTCCCAAACTTTTTCGATCCCTTAATGCAATCTTCTTCAACCCGTGGTCCGCAGAAAATTCCTGCCGGTCCGCGAAATATTTCAACCGAATCACGTAGATGCGCACTTCTATTCCCGAGTATATAGTACATTTTTTTAGTCGACGCAGAAGCTAACTTTTGTCCGAACCATGATTTATTTAATATTTACTAGCCCCAATACAACGCCTCTCGCGGATTTTTTTCATACTTCCGAAGAAGCTCTTTGGAAGAGTCGCTTATAAGAGGAAGATATAGAAATGTTTCCACTTTTGGAAGAATTTTAGATTGCTGCCAGACAACCAGAAAGTCATATTCAATAATAAGTCAACATTTAAGAGCATTAGCTGAAAATTTTAATAATTATTTCCCTGAAAATGAGGATCCTCGTAAAGGTAACCTCTGGATTAATAATCCATTCTTGAAAGATATAAAGTCATGTGTACTTGATCCTCGTGAAAAAGAAAAGCTGATCGAGTTGTCTTGTGATGTCACTCTGGTGTCCAGACATAAAATGAAATTATTGTTTCAATTTTGGAAATCGCTAGAAATGAATATTCATCTTTGAGTTATAAAGCTATCAAATTATTAGTAATTTTTTCGATTTATTTGTGCGAAAAGATTTTATGTCAATAATAAAAACCAAACAGAGAAATCGAATGGATGTTAACGCAGCGCTTCGTCTCTCAGAAACTCTGCAGCCACGTATATCAAATTTTCTAACAAAGAAGCAGCAGCAGATGTCGCACTTAAAATTGTAATTATATAACTGTATAACATATACCTATATAATAATAAAATACTGTATATATATTGGTTTTTATTTGTGTCGTAGCTTTGAGCCGGTCCGCGAAATATTTATCCTATTTTCACAGATCCGCGGGGGCAAAAAGGTACAAGAACACTGTCTTAATGTATTAGAATTTTTTCGCGGCTTCCCAAGTCAAAACATTGGTCTTACTTACGCAGTTGTAGGAATATTTCTGCGGCGCCCTGTAGTACAGCTGCAGCTGGTTGGGAATCGCTGGTCTACAGGTGTACGATCAGGTCCCTAATAAATATAGTTATAATATAAAATAAACAAATACTTATAAAAATAAATAATATTAAATAGATCAGTTGTAGGCACTCGTTATTATTACTTCCTATAAAAATAAATAAATCTGAGAACAAAAAAGCTTAAATGTTTGGAATAAAACACTTAAAAGTGGTGACTTTAGGGGGGGGGGGGCAAGTACCACATCTTGCCCCTTACTGCGTACCTCTGTACCATTTGCTCGGACATATTTTGATCGTGTATATTAAATCGAATACTAATTCGTTAATTTCCGGTGTTCCTAATCGTGTGGTCCTGAAGGATTTTTTATGTAATTTCCTTCAGATGGTGGGTGAATCTGTGCGTGGGTCCCGGAGCTGTTGACAAAGCATTTACACGTGTCTCGGCTCCTTTATGTAGGAGACAACTAAGCGACTAATCACTGCTGTAGAAACAAAACTTTCCCCTTTGTGTTAGGCAGACCGCTTCACAATCCTGTCATGTGGGCTGCAACTAATTAAAACTATCAATTAATACCAATTTACTATCATCACTAAACTGGACAGAGGGTCTCTTTAAAAGAAACACGTTTTATTTTTTGCTCCCATCTTTATTTTGCTGTTTTATATAAAAAAATTGAAGTTTTTTCTCTTTTACTAATTGATAATTTTTGATTTAATCCTGGTCTCGTGAATTCATGCTTGTTAACAATACAAAAGAATTTTCCGCTGTAGAATTAGACCTTTTTAGAGTTTTGTAGGTATGATCACCAAAAAACTCTTTTATAACGTTACTCATGTGTCTGTCTGTCTGTTCGATAGAATTTGTAGCAAATCAGCTAAACCTAGAGAGTTGAAATTTGGCATGCTTATACAACTCTTTGACTCGCACATAGGAAAAATACTAAAACATCTAAAAAACATATCCCCGTAAAAATATAAACAAATATATGCTCATCGAAAATAAAAATATTTTTTTTAAATAGAGTAGGGTATCAAATGAAAGTCCTTAAAACGTGGATTAACGATCAAAATTTTATTTTTGCAAAATAAATTATTTTGACGCGATTTTTGCCAAAATTGTGCAAAAAAAGGGTTTTGTAGGTATGATCACCAAAAAATCTTTATAACATCACTCATGTATCTGTCTGTCTGTCTGTTCGATAGAATTTGTAGCCAAACGGCTAAACCTAGAGAGTTGAAATTTGGCATACTTATACACCTCTTTGACCCACATATAGGAAAAATACTAAAACATCTAAAAAACATATACACCTAAAAATATAAACAAATATTTGCTCATCGAAAAACAAAATATATTTTTTAAATAGAATAGGGTATCAAATGAAAGCCCTTTATACGTGGATTAACGAACAAAATTTTATTTTTGCAAAATAAATTATTTTGAGGCGATTTTTGCCAAAATAGTGCAAAAAAAAAATTGTCCCACACCCCTATCAATAATTATCAATAAACTAAATAATTATCATTCACTTAATAAATACCTGCGGAACCCTGAAATGTGTGAAAATTCACACTTCACATAAATTTTTATGATGAATTTAAAAATGCCAAATATCCAGGGTCCATGAATAGGTTGTTACGGCACTGACTGATGTGTATTCAAAATCATTGAGGTATGGGTAGGGTTATGGGTATCTGTTTGCGTTGACATTTAAGTTCAATTTGAGGTATTTGATACAATATGTCAACTAAACCCTACTTTGTGTAACTGATCCCGGTATTCGGCATTCAGCATTCAGCATTCGGCAGCGCCTACGTGGCTTTGTGTGTGTATATGCAAATTATCAATTACTCAACGGACTGACTCTATGATTACACTTGATTGGAGGGCTCTTAATCACAACCGAACATAATCATTTCTGCAAACATGTTTTTCAAATTACTTTCATAATTCACCACCCGGAGGGGTTTGGGTGGTCTATCTCTGTCTATCTCTGTCTATCCGCCAGAAATTGGCCTTTTTAAATATCAACAGGATCTTTCTTTATATCAAAAAGAGATTTTATTATGTTATCTTCACCTAGCTCCAATTTCCATCTGTAATTCGCTGGGTGCCTCTGAGTAGGGATGGGAATTTATTTTTGAATATCGATATAAGCGCGATTCGATACATCGTAAGTGTGATATCGATATTCGATATATATCGAAGTAAAAATATCGATATTTTCGATATATCTAAATAACTAACACGTAACATGTAAGATATATAAATTACATATTTTTTGGTTGGCTTGGCGGGAAAAGAAGTCGCCAATTGACAGACAATCACTTTACAGTTGGTACTCACCCAGATACCAACCAACTTTCTAATATTATCCTTGTTAACAGCTCTCTTAATTAAATATATATATCCTGTTCACTTTTGTAAGGACAAACCAGATTTTTTGGTTACTTTTATAGTAGGTATATTACGGTCTTTAAATATCAATTAAAAATATTCCTTACACTGTAAAACTGACTTTAGATTTATTGGTTATGATCATTATTAAGAAAGTGACATTTTTTATAATTTTTTAATACCAACATGTCAATTTCAAAGGTGCAAATTATTGAAATCAAAATTTCGTCTTACAGGCTATTCCAAACGATTAGGCGGAACTAAATGGAAATTTCGTTATTTTAGGCTGTCACGAAAAGGGACCTTGCTTCGGTTATTTCATGTTTCAGGTTTGGTATGTGAAAAATTCAAATTCTAACAGTGAAACCATGAAATCGAATGACATATGTCAAATATTTTAATACATTTTTCCATATTTTGAAGACAAAAAAAATAATAAATGGGAAATTTTTATTAAGAATGACAAAAAACTAAAATGTAATGAAAAGGACATTTTATAATGACAATCAATTTAATCTAGAATTTGCAATGTGAGCATGATTTTCAAAGCCTAAACAAAATGACCAAAAGTCCGAATTAATTGATAAAAATTACTAAATTTCAAAAATTAGTTCCGCCTAAACGTTTGGAATAGCCTATAGTTTGTTTCTACAAAAGTGAACAGCATATATTTAAATGTAAAAAAGATACAAGAATACCGATATTTTGTGCGAATATCGATATTTTGCGCGATATATCGCATTTCAAATATCGATATAAAAATATCGATATATTTTTCTAAAGTATCGATATTTTCGATATATCGATATATCGTTCCCATCCCTACCTCTGAGACATCAACCAGATGTGGCTCAAAGGCTAATTTCATTGCTAAAGTATGTTCTTCAAAATTAGAAAACCTTTCAGCATATTCTGCAATTAATAAATCCAAAACAGCTGTGTAATCCTTAAATGCTTCAGATGATGCAGATTCGTGTTCATTTAATAATTTTGTTTATTGCGGGAAATGTTCTTTAGATATTTCCGATCGAGAGAAGAGAGATTTTTTCTCTGCTGGACTAGTAACTGAATTAATATTTGTAGTTTTTAAATTCCACAAAGAAAACGTAAAAAAAAAAAATTAATTTGTAATTTGTAAAAAATATTGGGCTCAACAGCGCTATGAAGTGACGCCAAGCGGACTATAACTGAACTAAGCGAAACGAGTAATAGTTTATTGTTTACATCTGGTTTACATGTGTTTTCTCGTGTAGTTTGTATTGCTTTTAAAAGTTAGTGTTGCAGTTTGTTTGTTATATTAACTTTTGATAGCAATTATTATTCTTTTTTATATTACTTTATGTTATAATGAGTTATTATAACACAAATTGGTGTGTGTTTGGCTGTCACTCTAGAAAAGGAAGTAACAAAAATATTTACTTCCACTATTTTCCAAATGAGAAACAATTTGTGAACTGTTAATAAATTTGGTGCTGTGGAAGTGATAATAACAAACTAGTATTTATTAAACAAATTAAATAAAAAACAAACACTAAATTATAAAAATCCTTCTCGAACATAATTAAATATCTACCCGGGTAATTTTAATGCAGAATTAGGGCAAGCGGTCTCAAATTCTGTACGCAGCTTTTCTAATACATTTTCACTGAACTTTCAGTGCCTGCTTTTGTTTTTAATCAATTTATTTAGGCAAGGAGTTTCTAACAGAGGTTTCGGTTCATACTGTTGTAAGACAGGTTTCTTAAAAGTAGACCACAGGCATTTTAAATCTGTGCTGGTTAATATTTCCATACTCAATATATTGTTTCTGGAACAAAAAGTAAAACCAACAGAAACCACACAAAAAAAAGATAAATCAAATATTTCACAATCAATCAATGCCCTGATCTTGGCTTCTTTCATTTTGGTTTGTTAACCACCTGGCACAAAATAATAGGATAGCTGAAATGTGTTTGCATGTAGTTCCTGCTTTACATGTGCAGGACATATTTAAAACTTCAACATCATTACTAAATTTTAATTTCCCAGTGACTTCGTGAGGTGGTGTTCTCAAACTGCTTGTTTGTAAACATAACCCACATATGTCGACATGCTCATCATTTTTGTCCAAAATTCCGCACAACATAAGATTTCCGGCGTTTAACAACTCTTCTCCTTCAACTACACACCTAGAAGAAGGTGTTGCACTTAAAAAAATTAAATAATTTAATAAGGATAGCTGTTTATTATCCATTGCAAATCGATGATTTAACATGTAAACAAATATGGACAACTTTCACATTACTCGTTTCAATCAGCTGTTCACAGCGCTCGTAGCGCCGCCATCGGGCATTGTTGTATCCAATATAAAAAGTATGATAAGGTCGCAAAGAAGATTTCAAAAGGCCGCGGGTTCCCCACCCCTGGTCTAACCTATCTATATAGTGTTAATATCTCGTGTACGCTATAGTAGCCCCGAAAATTCTCACTTAACAGTATTTTTTGTTTTAGATGGTGGTAAAATAAGTTGTGGATGGTGCAATCGAACAATGGATACAACACCGCCAGTCTCATCGGCGAGTGGTTCCTTTTGTTCGGAGCTCTGCTTCTCGCAGTTGCGGCGAGCGACGTTCAAAAGGAATAAAACCTGCGATTGGTGTCGCCACGTGAGACACACGGTCTCATACGTGGACATCCAGGAAGGTGCTAGGCAGCTACAGTTCTGTTCCGATAAATGCCTCAACCAATATAAGATGCACATTTTCTGTAGAGAGACAAGAGCGCATTTAGAATTACACCCCCATCTACACAGGTCAGTTAAAAACATATTTATATAAAGTGACATGTAAAAATTTTATGAATGATTAATTAATTTCTTATGATTTATCTAATTGATTCTTGGGAAGCCACACAGCGCTGGAGACGGTTCTTCTAATCCTCATAGCAGTGCTGGAACTCGGATACTGGAAAAGATTTGCTGGACAATCCTGATTGTAGTTATATTGTATCTTATTGTTTTATTCTTTATTTTATTCATTATTAGTATTTCTATATTATTGTTATGATAATTGTATTGTATTTTTTTTTCAGTACTATGTGGTCCAGTACTAACTGGACTTGTGCACTACTGTACAAATCTGTATAGTCACTGGTTAAATAAATAAATAAATAATATAGCAGTTTTGACCCTTTTTTTGTTTTCAGAACACCGTCAGATGAAAGTACGTTGATAACTCCTGAACTCTGGCTGAAGGACTGTAGAGATACAGGGTCTCCCAAACATACAGTGCCGGAGCCCGTGGTGGACACCCCCACCAGCAGGAGGAGACCCCCACCTAGGAAACTGCAGTCTAGTCACCGCCGAAGAAGCACCAGGAGTTCCACGGTCACCTCTGCAGATGAGATGCCCATTCAGGTAATCGACCTCTCTCTACTAGACCGGGAGCTCATGACAGTTTACGGTCTCCG
Source organism: Liopterus haemorrhoidalis (assembly GCA_963971575.1). Taxonomy (NCBI): domain Eukaryota; kingdom Metazoa; phylum Arthropoda; class Insecta; order Coleoptera; family Dytiscidae; genus Liopterus; species Liopterus haemorrhoidalis. The sequence goes on from OZ020616.1 coordinate 723,606, forward strand.
ATATCATACAGCATGCCTTTTGGAGGAGAGAAGACCACCACACATAATTTGTCAGGCAGAACGTGTATGCTAGTTGGAATGAGATTTGGTCTTGACAAAGCGCCCCCCCCATTCTTTCAAAACATAACATTTACGATTCACTTTATCTTTTCGAATATTTTTATTCAAAACTGAAATCTGAATAAGTACTTGATAGTTATCCGTTCCGAAATCCAAGCAATTATTTAATAAGTGTTTACATTTAGCTCCTATTAACGTTTCTAAAGAAAAACTTGAATGATAAAATTTCAGTATTTATACGCGGATAAAGTTAATGCGGGATCTATAGCAGTGCTTCTCAACCCAAATCTTACCACGGACTGGTAATACACTTTTTTTTTGTATGGGCCGTTAAAATATCTTATTTTTTTACGCGCATCGTATAAAACATTTATATATCTTCACTATATGCAAACAATCAATGATAAAACTAATTAGGTTAGGATTAGTTAGCAAAAAATTTAGATAGAAAAAACTTAAACTTGCTAGACGTATATAAACAGATACTCATAAGGAATTTTTACCTGTTTCCAATGAGATTTATAGGATACGTATTTTGAAAAACATTAACTTCATAAAGAGTTTCAAAATTATCAGTTACATATATTCGAACGTTCCTTGTGTTAAAAACCGTATTTTTCTGCCAACTACAGATACATGAATGATTACTATTGGCTCCCCACTCTTACGACCATGCCTTCTCGTTTCTAACGTTATAATGTAATTCATTCTAAGCATACAAGCCTAGTTGCGGTGGACTAATACGGAACATTAACCGCAATTTTTCATGTAACCGGAAAGAGTGCAGGGGTTTAGTACCCTCCTTCCTTTGTTGTCACAGGGTAAATATTCTCTCCTCCAAAAGCCATGCTGTATGAAATCGGAGACCATAAACTATCATGAGCTCCCGGTCTATACATAAACATTCTCAGTCAGGTTGAATTTTAAATCATTCTTTGATGAGCTTGACATCTGAAATACTAACTAATTATAACCGAAGATGTCTATTTACTTTACATACGTATTATGTAAACATAGGAAATGACTTGTGACGTCATTATCTTTATGAAAAAATACGAGTGTAGCTTCTGTTATTTCTTAATTGTAAAATTAATAATAATATTTTAGTTCCAGCCTGCTTCAGACAGTCCTCAAGATCTCCGAATACGACCTCGAGATGAAAAAATCGAAGAACCCAAACCAAAACCTGTGAAAGAAGACGTAAAGTGTCCAGAAGAACCAAGGTTGCCAAATATTTTTGATCTCCATAGAACATTACCACCTGTTACCGTTTTAGTGCCATACCCAGTTATTATACCACTCCCTTTACCAATACCCATACCGATACCAATCGGTCATTTTCCACGAAAAGACATTGAAGAAATGAAACAACGAGAAATACCAATAGATGTCACTGTTAGTAAAGAAATGTCTAGAGATTTCAGTAGAGATTTAGCTAGAGATTTGAGTAGAGAATCGCCCAGAGAATTGCCTAGAGAATTGCCTAAAGAATTGCCTAGAGAACTGCCTAGAGAACTGCCTAGAGAATTGCCTAGGGATGTACCCAGACTGCTTAGGAAAAGAAAAAGGCCTAATGATCTTACGACAAAGACTTCGAAAAAGTCAATACCAGTTTGAAGATAATATTTAGGTAATATATATCCAAATTTGTTAAATTACTATGCAAATTACGTGTTTTAAATCTGTTTTTAAACATAAAAACTTCACTTCATTTTAAAAAGTTAAATTCAAGTTCTGATTGTATCTTTTAACTAATGACTTGGGCCGGATAAACTTAATGCGGGATCTATAGCAGTGCTTCTCAACCCATATCTTACCACGGACCGGTAGATATTTTTTTGCTTGGGCGTGTAAAATATTTTTTTTTTACGCGGACCGGTAAAAATATAATTTATTATAAAACTGGCAAATTTATATTAAAAAGTAAAATTAGTTACTAGTACAAGTAAAAATTTATAATCTTAGTACTACTATCCGTAAATAACAGAGCTGGGAATATTTAAAATAAAGTATTTGAAAAAATATTTCTATTATTTGAAATATAGTATTTATAATACTCCAAAAAAATGCTGTTGGTATTTGGATTTGCAAATACTTTTTCCATGATATTTGTATTTGATATTTGTTGTCTGAAAATGTCAGTATTTGAAACATTTCAGAACTATTTCAAATATTTCCCTAGTATTTTAAATGTTTCTTTAGTAAATATTTCAAATATTTCCCTATCATTTCAAATATTTTCTTAGTACTTATTTAAAATATTTCCTAGTCTTTCAAATATTTCCCAAATACATATGTATTTCAAAAATTTCCTTAGTACATATTTAAAATATTTCCTTAGTATTTCAAATACTTCTAGTATTTAAAATACTTTTCATCAGTAATGACTAATAGTTATTTAAACATTTTGATTGTTATTTGGTATTTAATATTTAAAATACTTTAACTGAGTATGTGGCAGAGCTTTGGTAAAAAAATATACAAAAATATTACTCTTATTATTAGAGCCCTGCAAATCCGCGGATATCCGCCATTTTTCTGCAGATGCGGATAAATTATCATTGAAATCGTGCGTTTAGAACCCCAAAAATGTATCGCTGGCATTTGTATTGTGCTTATGGCAAAAGTGAAATAATGATACGTTACGGCACTTTTTACTTTTTTTATTCTTCCCATAAAGACCCATAAATAATAAAATATAGTAGAGTTTATATAACAGTCGTAGATACAACAATTTCTTTGGATTTATCGCGTTTATTAATTTAAAAATAATTATGTATCACCTTATTTTGCATTTTTGGAAATATTAGTAAAAATTAATCATAGTAATTTGCCACATTTAAAAACATAGAAGCTCATATCAAATTTAAAAAAATAAAAATATCTTAAAATTCTTGAAATCGTCATATAACTTTCATCTTTTAATAATAGGATAAATTTCAGAATTTAGTTTTATTATTAAGAACTTATTTTTTTAAATTTGCTGATCTTATAGAACTTGTTATTTATTGGTCATAAATGTGATAAATTAATCTGTTTAATTATTTCTGAATATCGCTGCTCTAAAACAATAGTGAGATGTCTTAAAGAACTAAATTTCTGAGAAATTGCTGTTTAAAGTTTTCCATATTATATAAACTTGGTTTAAGAGTCGAATAATTGTAATTATTTTTTATCTATATAATCTCAGTACGACGTTAGATAGAAAACATATTTCTGGAACAAGTAATATTAATCTGATAAAATTAAAAAGATTTTAGTAGTGTTTTAAAACAGCGATATGCCTAATAAGGCGAAACATGTTAAATTGATAGTGAGGAGGAGTAGACAAATTCCGAAAATCACTCGAGGACGAAGGACAGACATTTCGTTTGAAACCTATTGTAGGTTGGACACTACTGTACTAAAACATTCGAAAAATACCAGCAAATAATATGATGCTCCACTAAAAATCAATTTAAACGTCAGAGTAAAATTTACACCAGTTTGAGCAGTTTTAAACGCAAACTTATAGGTCTTTTCTTTGGTTTAGGCGGAACTAAATGGGTGTTTCGTATTTTTAAATTGTCACAAAATAAGCGTTTGGCTAGATTATTTCATTTTTCATGGTGGCATTTATTACAAAAATAAAATAAATAATACATTTTAAAATTTTTGGAAAATGTAAGAATTGAAGAAGTGAGACATTTGTATTAAAAATGACACAAAAAAGCAAAATGTAATGAAATTGATATTTTATAATGATATTAACTTTAACCTAAAAATATTTATTGTAAGTATAATATACAAAGCTTAAACCAAACGGTCAATTGCTCGAATCAAACTATAAAAATTAGTAGATTGTAAAATCTAGTTTCGTCTAAAGGCTCGGAATAGTCTATATATGAAAACTAATTCGAATTTATCTATGTAATATCCATTTAAGATCCGCCTTGGAAAAACAGATACCGACCTGTATACGGATATTTATTTTTTGCGGATCATCCGCGAATACGAATACGGATATCCGGGACATCACTACTTTTAAGCCTCCACTCCAAGAACAAATTCAGGGTGTGCGCCTTATCCGGCATTACATATTTTTGCAACAGCTGGGCACTAGAGCAAGTTCTTCTTTGCCTCCAGGTTAATCCGAAATTGTTTCTAGGATTTCGTAGGTTCAAGTTATTTCAAATTGATTGAACGTTCTACTTTGTTCCAATGTCTCGTATTAGAACATTAATAATCTGGTTACTTTATACGTATAATTGGTGCAATATGCCAGGTTTAAAACACGTGAGTTTGGATGTTAGCTGTGTTGACGTAGGTAGATAGAAATTTGCTGTACCAAAACTATGTTAGAATATTTATTTGCGTAGTCCTTTCATACTGACTTTATCTATTTATGTGTTTTGTTCATATGTAAATATACATGTATTTTTTTAGATATTTATAATATACATATCTTACAGTTATATACATATGTTGTTATTTGCCCTAATCTAGGGTGACCATTCGTCCCGCTTTTTGTGCGACTGTCCCGCATTTTGATTGGGTGTCCCGCTTTAATATGCGTCCCGCAAAAGTCCCGCATTTTAACTTTTGATTTCTTGACTTGTATTTGAGGAAATGAGGACCTTTTTTTGCTCTTCACTTATATTTGGGAGGTGAGGACCTTTTTATTGCTTTGTCCCGCATTGCCTTCTTAAGAAAATGGTCACCCTACCCTAATCTTACAGGTGATTACAGTTAAGCGATACGCTACCTAGTGGACAACATGTGAAACTTGACAGTCTGCATTAATCAGCTGTCCTATGTCTTGTTTACATAGTGTTTGCTTGTTTCTTAATTCTTTTATGGTTTTATTGTTAACGTCCTTTTGATTTGTGTAGTTTTGAAAATTTGTAAAGATATCATTTTCGAAAGACCGTATCTCAAAATCTATATGAGATAGAGACCTGCGGTTAAAATTTTTGAAATCTCGAGGTCCTAAAGGGCCTCAGGACCTATTATAAAACAACCCCAAACAAAAAATTTTTTTGTAAAATTTTTAATGTTGCATATTTTTTGTTTAATTTTAAAAAAATTCTAACTTAAGAACGGTAAAATATAGGGACTTGCGGTTTGAATTTTCGAAATCTACAAACTTTTTTCTACCTAGATAAAAAAACAGGACCTTCCTTAGTTAACGCCTTTTTGATCTGTATAATTTTGAAAATTTGTAAATAATTTATTTTTGAAAGACCGTATCTAGAAATCTACATGAGTTAGAGACCTGCGGTTGAAATTTTTGAAATTCTGAGGTACTAAAGGTCCTTCAGACTCACATTAAAGCAACTCAAAAAAAAATATTTTTTTTTGCGAATTTTTTTTTTTTCATATTTTTTTGCGTAATTTCAAAAATTCCTAACTTATGAACAATAAAATGTAGAGACCTGCGGTTTGAATTTTTCAAATCTTCGTATATTGTTTAGTCTAGAAAAAAATTGGGGCCTTAATAACCCAACTTTTACAATAAATACAAATCCTCAAACAAAACCTTTGAAAATGGTCAAAAATCGAAAAATTCGTAAGGGGTACCCCTTACGTTTTTATCGATTTTCGAGCAAAAATTTTTTCTTTCTGATTTACTTCAAAATGTGTATACTTATGTATTTTGAGTCGTAGATCTCAAAAATAATCTCAATTACAAGCTAGGGTTTACCGTTTTTGAATAAATTAAAAAAAATCGACAGAAAATGACATATTTCAAAAAATTCATATGAGAGGGCGCTTTAAATATATTTTTTAAACTTTCACCCTAAAATTGGTTTACATCGACGAGGGGGGGGGGTTAAACAGTGTAATATATTTCCCTTATCTCAATGTGATTGCTCACAATTCATCTATGAAACAAAACCTCTAACAACAAAGAATTGTACGAGAAACAAACGAAGTTGTAATATCTGATTATAATTTCAAACAGTGGACAATAAGTGCGCCATTTAAATTCGACCTACGTAACTTGTAATAAGAAGAAATCCGATTATTGAATTTCCCGCTCTAAAACTTCCTTAGTCGGTAATATCGGCCGTTTCTTAATTTTTTGCTGTTAGATGTCCTGTTTAACATTTCTGTAATGTGTATTGCATAGATTCAAGGCGAAAATTCCCTCGAAGTTTTCTTTTAAGCTATAATACCTAATCTTTTCACCCCTGGTTCTCAATTATTTAAAAAAAACTCAATTATTCTTTTATCAATTGTTACTTAAAATATATATTGAAATAATTTGTTTCCATAAATAAAAAGCTATCTAGTGACAGCTTAACAAAATTTAAATTCCATTTAGTTCCACTTAAAGGTCTGGAATAGCGTATACACACTTATGTACACAATTAAAAGGCGTATGTCGTAACTGTGTTCAAAATTTCAAGATGGCTACGTGACGGTGAATCCTAGAACTAAAACAAGAAAGGGAATGTAAGGTTAGGAATACAAGCAGAAGTATATTAAAGCACAGTAATACATTAAGTCCATCTCTTTATTGGCTGAGGCATTTTTTTTTTATACATTGATCATTGTTATATAATAATATAGTTGTTTTTTGTTTATTTAAATCTGAATTAGTAATAGTTGAACCCCCATACACATTGGATCACACCGATCTTGCGACTGGCACCCATACATACATATCATTATAATTTATAGTTTACATATACAACATCTTAATATATACCAGGCTTCTGGAATAGTGCCTCGTACAATATATAGTATATAAATATATATATAGGTCATCATCGTTTTTAATGTTGTATCCTCGAACAATAGCGTCGGTCGTGGCGATACTTGGAATCTGGAAGTAATGCTTTACCCGTCCGGCAACAGCGCGGCTACCTCCGTTAATATAAAAACTATTTACTTACTATATAAAACAATACAAGTGGTCAACAATCAGTCCGTTTTGTAACAATGAGATTTAGGCCGTTCATGGCTTAAGGAGTAGGTCCGTTTTGATTCCGCCAGAGTCGCTGTCAACCGAACTGTCACATAACCTCACAAACTCAGTATCACCACGCCCATCGTCATGGCACACTTGGATAACCCGACACTAAACGACACTGTCATTCGGGTCATCCGATCATTTGCAGTTCTCGCGTTCTCATCGGAGAGTGGGGATGGTTTGACGGGATGGATCGGGATAGAAAGGCGAGGATCGGAATCGAGGAGTCGAGGAATCGGTGCTTGGTGCAATCGCAAGTGCAGGTGATATTTTATACATAACAAAGGGGTGCGTTCTGTGCACGGTGCGCGTGTTGGGCGGTATAAGTATTTACAATTATACACAGAGTAACAATTCCACTTGTTCCACCGTCCCAGTGACAGCAGGTTAGAGAACGCACACATTAAGACTTCCCTAGTTGCTGTCACTCGAACCGTATTTAAAACAAAGATGACACATGGCTGACAGTTAAAAAGTAAGGTTATGAGCGAATTAGAGGAACGGCGTCAGGTTTTGTTCGTTTAGGTGATAGTGTCTCCATCTACGGGGTTGTGTCGGAACAACACCTGAACGCCTAACCCCAGTGACAGAAAGTGGAATGTGCGTTTAAGATAATAAGATTGCTCTTTTATACATCACACAAAGATTCGCGCATGCTCAATCAAAACAACATTCATCTCACACGTATTTTCAATCACTTGTGTATATTTATTAATAATATATTAGTAACTATCATTAAACTATCATTAATTGGTGTGTGAAGTGCAGTCTGAAGTGCAGTTTTGTGCAGTAACAATACCTCTAAGTAAATTGCGAGTGTTTACCCGTGCTTAGGCGGAATTTAGGAAGTGTTTTTTTTGGGAATTGGGAGTGGATTTATGTGTTTATTATGGGGAGGAAATCTTTCGCCGCCATTACGTAGACCCTGAGAACTTAACTTTAAATAAAAAATGTTACGTCCGTTTTAATATTGTAAATTCGTTGCGAAACTATCGGGGGAGGTTTTAATCAAGGCTGTAGTTATGATCAGTTGGTGGGTAGACAACCTCACACATACGTTATTCATGAGAAACAAATTAGAAGTGTTGTACGGTGGACTACAGCTTTGGTTTTTAGTGTCTATGTGCACCCAGGACGGCTTACTTCTTAGGTTCGCCGCGGTGGCTCAAGACGCCCAGGCCAGGCATCGGCCGGGCGCGCCTAGAAGAAGGCCGTGATGAGGCCCAGCCTCAAGACACCCTTCCAACATCCCCCGAGGTTTCACCTTTATCTCTTCATCCCCTCTTCTCTCCAGTTCATCCATTTTGTCCTTCATCGACATTTACTAACATCAACAATAATAATAAGAGAAGGTTTGATTTGGTGTGGGCGATTGTACGACTGCGTGGCGATTTTTGATCGTTTTCGTCGGCCGAACTCCCGCCCAACACCGTTCGCTGCTAGGCAGATAGGTTTTTTTTGTAGTAGAAGTACGTCAACAGCGATAAACATATAACAAATAGGCTTTAACGTATCCATAATCGTATTCTAAAATAAACACTTTGAAAATATTGACTATTCTTCTGCTATGTCGGGTCGCTAATTATTAGCCCAAGGCATCGGAGCAGCATTCGAATTAATTAGTATATTGTCTGGCAAAGCGACCTCTGAACTTTTGCTCTCCGTTTAGCTTTCCTCTACAGTTTCTCTATCTCTTTGGTTAAGTGAAGTCTTATTACTCTCATGAAGTACAGTGGGTTGGGTGGGAGACATGGACGGAGGAGTGGGGGAGTTGGGTTGGGTGGTGGGGATGCCCGGTCGGTGGGGAGGGATGGATGGTGGGGATGGTGGGGATGTAAGGCAGGAGGAGTTATATGTATGAGAGGTGGGGAGGGGTCAGGTTGTTTTGGTCGCCGCACTCGCGAGGGTTCGACGTGGCTAGCGGCGCGGGTACTGGCCTCTTCTAGCGGCCTCTCGCCCATCTTAGCAGCGCGTCCGCCAGGACGTCCAGGTGTGCTTTCGTCTGCAAAAAAAAGAAACATTAATCAACACACTGACAATCAATGGGAAATATATAACAGCAATCAGTCTTTTAAAAGGCTAAACCAGTCTTTTTCAAGACTAGATCTTTTTTTTTTCAATGGTAAATCAGCTAAATAATTCCTTTTCAAGACTAAATCAGTCTTTTTCAAGACTAAATAAGTCTTTTTCAAGACTAAATCAGTCTTTTTCAAGGCTAAATCAGTCTTTTTTAAGACTAAATGAGTCTTTTTCAAGACTAAATAAGTATTTTTCATGGCAAAATCAGTCTTTTTCAAAGCTAAATAAGTCTTTTTCAAGGCTAAATCAGATTTTTTCAAGGCTAAATAAGTCTTTTTCAAGGCTAAATCAGTCTTTTTCAAGGCTAAATTAGTCTTTTTCAAGGCTAAATCAGTCTTTTTCAAGACTAAATCAGTCTTTTTCAAGGCTAAATTAGTCTTTTTCAAGGCTAAATGAGTATTTTTCAAGGCTAAATTAGTCTTTTTCAAGACTAAATCAGTCTTTTTCAAGGCTAAATCAGTCTTTTTCAAGGCTACATTAGTCTTTTTCAAGACTAAATCAGTCTTTTTCAAGGCTAAATTAGTCTTTTTCAAGACTAAATCAGTCTTTTTCAAGGCTAAATTAGTCTTTTTCAAGACTAAATCAGTCTTTTTCAAGGCTAAATTAGTCTTTTTCAAGACTAAATCAGTCTTTTTCAAGACTAAGGCCAGGTATTTCCAACCATAGATAAAATTGACTATCAATGGGATAAGTAGTTATCAAGGGAATAAACGATTTTTTGCATATTTCCAATTATTTATCCATAGAGTAACTAGATTACCCACAGGATAAGTTATTCCCACCGTGTAAGTACTGATAAATGTTATCCATTTGATAAAAATGTCAGATTTTGACAGATAGGTGTCAAAAAAACATTTTATTGATAAATATATGTACATAATATAAGCATATATACGTAAAATATATAATATAACAGGTGTTATGTACATATTAGACATACCTTCACTTTATATACATATTACATACACCTGTTTCCATTATGTGTATAATACTATTTTATTATGTAATTATCTATATCAAAATAAATTCAAAATAATTTAGTAATCTACTTTTATTTATACTGAAATAAAAAAAATATTGTCGATTATTTTTAGATAATTAACATTTATTTTTAAAGAAGGACATCATGGATTCTGATTTAGAAGATTTGCTAGCTGACGATGATGAAAAAATTGTATAGTATTTAGAACGTCCATACATAGTTCGTGTTAGACCAAATCATATGGTCCAATGGGATGAGAAAGAATTTATTAATCGATTTCTCTTAGCGAAAAATACATTTAATATCCTGCTCCACCAAATAATACACTAATAAAAAAAATTAAACCGTCGTATTTAATTTTCAGTGTTATTGTATTTCTATTCTGTCTGCAGGATGCATTGAACATAATACCATTTTTTCCCAGGCCTCTTGTTTACCTTTTAGATTTACATTTATATCAGTAGCTTTATTTACTATAACATTTTAACACAAGATTTGTAAGTTGCCTTGTTTCGGAAGTATTGAAATTTGCGCTTCTTGGCGTTTATCGCACATTTTTCTGTACAAAATTTTGACCGTTGTACCTATCTATCTTTTATTCATGCGAGTCGTGTATAAGTCTTAAACTTCGCGGTTAGTCGAATCCGTGTAAATTGAGACTGTTTAGTTCAATATTTAATAACTTAAATACTACAATATCCTTCAAAGAACTTTTTTTTTTGTAAAAAATTCATTCTCGAGTTGAAAAAGAATGTTTGATATTATAATTAAATTGAGTTGTTCAAAGTACCTATTAAGGAAGCATTTTCCATTGGATTATAAAACTTAATGTCAACTCCAAATCGAAACCACTAAATTAATTTAGATTTTAATCATTTTTTCATTTTAAGGAAATTACATTTGACATTTAGGTTGGTTATTAAATTCTGGATATTTAAACATAAAAGGTCATGAAGTGTTTCAAGATGTCTTAAGGCATTCTTATTAACAATACAAAACAGACATGAAAAATTAACACTGTTTGACGTTTATTCTCGGCGCTTGAATCACAATTGCGTCCATGCGCATACGTAGTAAAGAAGACAAAATATAAGATGATACCCCCTATTTGTGAACGAGAGTCTGCTAGTTCCCCCTAGATGTAAAAAATTGGCTGTATTGTTTGAGTGATTGAAAAACCTTCGTATGACGCATGAACATTTGAAACTCTCCTATTTTATCAAATCGACTATATTCTATTTATAGAATGAAGAAATAAGTGCTTCCGCCACGAAGCATTTTACATGATTACTCAACAATTAAATTAAATTTATTACACCTTTCGATGTACTTATTTTTTTCCTTTGCGCTTGTTGGCTTTAGCAACTTTTTTAGCAAGGTTTTTAAATTTTCGATTACAATTTGATATTTTCTGATTTAAAATAGTTATAAATAATTTCATAGATATCTAGAGAATTAGTAGCAAGAAGCGTCTGAATATTGTTGGTTAAGGATATTTTTTGGACAATTAATGCGGCAATTCTGTAAGCTACAGACGATCTAAGGAGTTGTTTCATGTGTTGTAATGGAAAGTTTCTTATACCCTTTTCACTCTAGAACTTTAAGATCGGATGTTAAAGTGAATGTATCTTTAAACGCTAATGTGAAACCGTATGGCCTCGTCTAAATACAAGCGATGTTTAAGACAGAGATCTGCGTCTTAAACATCGTCCACATTGCCAACTTAATTTCTATTATAAAAAAATACTCCTTGAATTTGTGCTGTCAACATTTTATATTATCATAAACAAGAATACTGTATTATATCGACGTTATAAAAAGTTTATACTTATTGTTATAATAAAATTATTTATTTTAATAATGTGTTTAATAAAATACAGAGGTACAATAATTGAGATAAAATGTATCGACTTACATGTTAATACAGGTGTAATATATTCTTTATTGTAGTGCCTTTATTGTAGAATGAAATGAAATATCCTTAATTGTTTATAATAATTCAAAATGTGCGTCTGCGCAGACAGTTCAAAACTGGTAATTTCATGACGGTAACTTAAGGACAAAATTACTGTAGCTGATGACAGCACCAGAGATTTAAACATCAAGTGTGAAAGCAAACCAATGTTAAACATCGGTGAACTTTAAGTTCACTCGTCTTAAAGTTCTAGTGTGAAAAGGGTATTATAGATTTTGTCTGTAAGCTTACAGGTTTGCGAAAGAATTGCCTCATAAATTTTGTTATGATTGCGAACATGAATTGGGCATTCAAACAATAAGCGGTTCGAATCGCTGATAGACAAATTATCACACGGACAGATAGGAAACGAAACCATATAAATTCTATGTAGATGATATGGAGAGAAGGTGTGATTAAATCTAAGCCGGATAAAAGTGCATATAAAAAAATGGCTTTGGTTTGAAGAAACCCGAAGCTTTTTAGAAAGGAGGGGTTGAATTTGACCATAGTATGATCCCTTGAACTAAAGAGAATCTATGTATTCTTGTTGCCATTGGTTGTAATGGTAGATTTGAAAATTAACTTAACCTCATTACTATTTTGAGGGATATTTAACAGGGATCCATTTACAGCTGCTTCTTTGGGTAGAAGTTCGACTTAGGACCAGTTTCTGAAAGCTTCGCCAAGTTTAATCTTTTGGTTAAACTCGGTCACAATATAATAATCCCAAAAGTAACCATAGCAACCATTTTTTAATCATTTGGTTATACGAGGGTCAATCAAATATAAACGAGCCTTTCTCGGCTGAGCGGCGGGATAGACAACAATGTGTGCTCTGGCGGTTGGAGTTGTCAGGTAGGGATTCGTAGAGAGGGAAAACCAGCCCAATCGGTTTATTTAATATCATATTTAGTAGCCATTGCGAGGAATGTGCAGAGTGTGCCAGTCTCTGTTGCGCAACACATTATTATAAAGTTTTTAACCCGTGAAAACGTGAAACCACCCGAAATTCACCGCAGTTCCAGTTCGGGCAAGACACCCTTTCATGGCCAAGGGTGAAAGTTTGGTCCAACGAGTTCAAGCAATGCCGTGAACTAGTTGAAAATCAAAGTCATCCTCGCCGGCCTCGCACCATTGTGAAAACATTGCTCGTGCTTGTGAGTTAATGGAACGGGATTGACGATTAATAGTGCTTGAAATTTCGGAGGAACTTGGTGTCAGATATGGAAGTGTCCAATCAATCTTCCGAAAGCAATTGGGATGCAAAAAAATCTCATCACGTTGGGTTCCAAAGCTGCTGAGTGTTGATCCTTCACAACAACGCCAGGTTTCACATAGCAGATCTAACGTAACATAAACTGGTGGATATGCACTGGAAAACACTTGAACCTTATAGTCCAGACTTATGGCTATGCGATTACCACATCTTTGGGTCCCTCAAAATAACACTTGGAGGCGAGCGATTTGAGAACAATGATCAAGTGAAGACGTTTGTGTGCAACTGGTTAGATACCCGCCTAATTTCTTTCTACAAAAACGGGATAAAGAAACTGACCAAACGTTGGGAAAAATGCATCCTAAAAGGAGGAGACTATGTGGAAAAATAATTTGTAGAAATATATAAATATTTCTTGTATAAAAAATTGTTAAAATAAAAGGCTCGTTTATAATGGGTGTTTTTTTTAGAGGTATAGAACTTTAAATTGCAATAAAACAACGATGGATTATTCGATTGACATGAATTTTTTTTTATTCGAAAGATAATCTTGTGGCATTACATTTTAAATATGATTTCTGGCATATGACCACTACGGCTGGCTCGGATGTAGTCCAATCTGGACGTCCAATTTTCGATGACTTTTTCCAACATTTGTGGCCGTATATCGGCAATAACACGGCGAATGTTGTCTTCCAAATGGTCAAGCGTTTGTGGCTTATCCGCATAGACCAATGACTTTACATAGCCCCACAGAAAGTAGTCCAGCGGTGTTAAATCACAAGATCTTGGAGGCCAATTCACAGGTCCAAAACGTGAAATTAGGCGGTCACCAAACGTGTCTTTCAATAAATCGATTGTGGCACGAGCTGTGTGACATGTTGCGCCGTCTTGTTGGTATGATTTAATGTAATGCCACAAGATTATCTTTCGAATAAAAAAAAATTCATGTCAATCGAATAATCCATCGTTGTTTTATTGCAATTTAAAGTTCTATACCTCTAAAAAAAACACCCGTTATTTGATTGCCCCTCGTAGTTAACTAAGCTTTCAGAAACCGGCCCTTGGTTGTTGGACTCAAAATCTGAGTGGAGTTTTCATCCAGCATATATATAATTTAACCGTTGATCACAAGATTGTTAAGACAGTTAATTACATAATAAATGAGTGATATACTTACAGTTTTGTAGAACATACACGCCCTTCTATCTTCGTCTTCCCCGTTGGGACAGTCTATAAATCCGTCACAAAGTACGTGGTCGTCAATACATCGGTAACGACCTTGTAGATCCGGCGATGGACACGCGAATCTCTCCATACCGTCCGCCGCAGGTGGGCATTCTGAAAAAAATGTCATCATTCATCAAAAAATCACTTTTAATTACAAAAATAGTTGCCATGAAGACAAATAAGTATGTGGTGCCGTGACCAGGATAACTTTTAAGGCAGCGCACAACCCTATAGTTCCCTACACTTTCTTATACAAAACTAATAATCTGAAATAAAATTAATAACAATCTATATATCAAAATTTGTAGAGAATTTTTATCTATCTAATAGGATATTTTAAATTTAAAAAAAAACTGTTATGTAATTGTAATTATGCAAATTGCATTATAGGCGCCATCTTGTAAACCAATCGACGCATATTTGTGTACGATGCGGCAAATTGTAGCTAAAGCTTCATTCTGTAAAAAGGATTTTAGCTATTTTGTTCTATTGTGAAAACTACTTATAGTTATTGTACTTGGTAGTCTATATTTGCCGCCATCTTGATTCTGCCGCGGTTCTCAAAATAGTTGTAACGGGTAAAAATGATTTAATTTTTGTGAAGAATACATGTGCCAAGTGGAATTCCATTATCATCAAGTATAATATTTTTCGACGAGGGTTCTAAACTATAAGTAATCAAGTCGAAAAAAATGTTGACGTATTATTTGAAAATTTCTACACAAAACTATATAAATATAAAAGTTATTTGAAACCCATAAATAGATTTAAAAAATTACAGAACAATGTTGCTGATGTCAATTATTAAGTTATTGAGCGATAATATTTTTACAATAAATATTTCTATAATTAAAAATATCCTATTAGATAGATAAAAATTCGGTGCAAAATTTGATGTATAGATTGATACTAATTTTATTTCAGTTTGTTAATTTTGTATAAGAAATTGATAACCTCTGGGGGTTATACGCAGCCTTAACTCAATTACTTGTAATATCAGTAATGTAAGGTTTGTAAGATCTTGACAAGTGGTCATTCACCTCAAATTTAAGGCTCAAAGCCATTGGAGCTGAGTACGAGTTGTGTAAATTAAGTAACCGGAATGATTTAAAAAAAAAATATTCGATTAGAATTACAATTTAATATTGTTTCCCTTAGGAAGTCACACAGCGCTGGAGACGCTCCTTCCAACCCTCATAGCAGTGCTGGAACTCGGATACTGGAATAGCTTTTAGCTTGTCAGTTACGGACGTTTGAATGTTTTAGAGTGTCTCAAAATGACGTCCCATGAGGTGATTTTTCAAACTTGGGAAGAGGAAAAAATCACAAGGACTCAAGTTAGGCGAATAAGGAGACTGAGGAGCCACAGGAATGTTTTTATTGGCCTAAATCTCGTTTACTGAAATTGCTGTGTGACAAGACGCATTGCGCAGATTTTTTTCATCCCCAATTCATTGATCAAAATCTGATGAATGGTAGTGTGAGTCAAATTCAACTCTTCCCCGATCATTCGGACTGTCAATCGATGATCTGAATGTACAAGATCTCGGATTCTGTCGACATTTTCATCGGTTCTTGAAGATGAAGGTCTTCCACTGCGTGATTCATCTTCAATCAACTCTCTTCCTTCTGAAAATGCCTTAAACCACCAAAAAAACCAAGGTCCTTGACAAAACACTGTCTCCGTAGACCTGCCGAAGTTTTGCAAAAGTTTCCGTTGCACTGTGCCCAAGTCTGAAGCAAAACGTGATAGCACTCAGTTGCTCGAAATTAATATCATTTTTAGAACGCACTAGAAAAAACTGTTTCACCAAAAATAAGCTACGTACAACAAAATTACTCTAAGTGAGCTCAAACTCGTACTGAAGGCGTATCACATGTTCACCTGCCGTCCCTTCAAGTCACGCGTCTCCAATGTTGCCAGATCAAACGTTATGTTGCCAGTCCGGTTACTTAATTTACACACATCGTATATATGGACTCAATGGATTGGAGTCCGGCAACTTCAAAATACATAACAGGGGTTCGTGATGCCAAAAAGATTGGGAAACATTGGCTTTAGACTACCCCAATACCATGTTTCTTGCTGTAAGCCAAGTCGACGATATAATAATGTTGAATTCTGTTTGGTTGTTTGGATAATTAAACAGATAAATAGCTGATAGACCTGAGAAGATCAGTTGACCTTTATTTATTTATTTATTTATTTATTTTTAAGTAACTTTTCCTTACCTTATCCCTAACCCGTAAAAGATAAACTATACAAAACGCCTATGTACGTTTATACAATCTTAGCCGTAATTTATCCATAAGCAGACCTTAGCAATAAGAATTCTGTAACCTTGAAAGTTCCCAACATTTCAACTTTCGTGGTTAAATTACGGCTAAATCACTGAACAGCGCATGCGCGAAAATATGACTTATGAAATAGGCAACGAACTTTATTTTTGTGAAATAATAAAGATGACACGAACACGGCAGATGCTGCCAAGGCAGTATAAAGGAATATTACAATAATTTGCTCATTATTCATTTTAATAAAATAGCTTCCAAAATTAGCGACGTTTAGAATAAAGGTTAGGTTTACGATGTTTACTCGGAACTGCGCAAACTCTAAACAGCGCATTTCACTGGCTGCGGCTGACGATCGAGATTAAGGAAAAGTTGAGGAAAAGGTTGTATAAACCCAATACTTTCGTTCTGGGGATCGTGAAAAACTTATGGATAAGGTACTTCTCAGTTACCGCTAAGCAAAATTATGGCTAAGTTGTATAAACCAGCCATTAATCTAAGTTGTAAAGCCTGTAATACATGATGCGATTTCTCGTTTTGAATCTCGTACGATTTATCGTACAAGAATTATTGTATCGTGTACTACAGGATTTTCGTACGAGATCTTGTACGATATTGAAAACCATCCAATATTTATGCTCCAGACCTAAAATATTGTATAGAAATGAACAGATATCGACGCAGTAGATTATTGCGCATAGTCACGTGACCGATACCGTTAGGAATAATTATCGTACGATAAATCGTACGAGATTCAAAACGAGAAATCGCATCATGTATTACAGGCTTAAGAGCGTTCCAGTTATAAGACACTGGCTAAGATAAACTAAGTTTTTTCCTCCCCCCTTTCCCTTGCTAAGACATTTGACTAACTTCTTAGTTTAGCCAAGCATTTTAACTTGTAAAAGGAAAGCAGCTAATGAGTTGTGCGTACTGTTCAATAGTGTAAATTTGCTCCGATTTTCTTAAAAGTCGCTCGTTGGCTACTCACTAGCAAGTAGTAAATAGTTTGAAACTTCCCAACTTTCACTGTAGAAACCACATGTGATACTTAAGGGGGTACAGTGAAGTCTTTATGACTTTCTGAATTCAACGATGTATCTATCTACAAATATAAATAAAGAATTAACACAATTTCGGTCGATTGAGGGATTCAAAAATTCGATTCAACATCTAAGTAATAATTATGCGTAGCTAAAACAAACTCTGAGTTAATTAGCACAGGTGGGAGGCCACGTGGCAAGTTAAAATGTTTTTATATATTTAAATATTTGAACGTATTTTTTATCCTGGAGCGTAGTCCTGGTGTTATTCTATTAAGTGACGCAGTTGTTAATAAAAATACGTAGTGAAGAATAAAGATAAAAAGTGTGATTTATTTGCATAAATATAAAGTGACACTTTTCTTTTCTCAAAGGTACACCGCTATAAACGGAAAAAAGTTTTTATGCCTTTAATATAACACTTTGTCTCGTTTTTATGTTTTTAATATGTTTCTTTGTCGCATTTCTCTCTTTTAATATAGATCTCTCAAAAACAAGACTAGACAAAGATGTCATAACTTCCGACGAATTCATTTTTATTTGTTAAATACTTGAGTAATGAAAACTGAAAAAAATTTGGTGCCGGGACCAGGATTGATTTAAAGCTTTTGGACAAGGTGTTATCGGGAACTCTTAAAGCATTGCTAACTTATTTTTTATTGGAGACTAGCTGGTGTGCCCGGTTTGTCCCTTCCTTCATCTCTCTCTATCTCCGTCGTTCTTCTTCCCGGGCATATCGACGACTGCGTTGACGCTCTACGTAGAGATATTTTTACCGACCGCCAACATATATAAGGGAGGTATTGCGATCATACCGATTTTGAAATTTCGAGATTTCGATGTATCTCCACGAACTGAGGTCCCTACATAACGTTTTGACTATTTTTAGCATGATGTCTGTTGCTCTGTCTGTTTGTCTGTCTATTTAATTTAAAAAGAAGAGCGTCCATTTAATTTTTAAACCAAATTTAAATTATTTACGAAAATTTTGTCACAATAAAATTTTAATTAAAAATCTCAGCATTATTTCTGCATTTGCTTGGTATTTAAGTATTCATTAAATTAATAACAAATACATTACTAAATGGCTTAATTTTTTTCAATTTCAGAAACGTATTTGTCACTATTAACAATGTGTTATTTGTTTTATAAGTATTTCACTACTTTAAATGATTTATTCCTCTTTGATATCTTAAAAACAAAAAGCTAAAGTAATTCAAATACTAGGTTGAATCATGACGTATAATTGTAAGTATTGACGAATAAAAAAATTATATTTACCGACCGCCAACATATATAAGGGACGTATTGTGATCATACCGATATTGATATTTCGAGATTTCGATGTATCTCCACGAATTGAGGTCCCTACATAACGTTTTAACTATTTTTCGAATGATGTCTGTTGGTCTGTCTGTCCGTCTGTCCGTCCGCCCGTCTGTCTGTCTGTTTGTGTACACGTGCAGAACAAATTCGGCTAAAAGGATTTTTATGAAACTTCACATTTAAGCTTTTGACATCAACGGCACGAGTTGATCAACTTTTGATAAAAATCGGTTGAGATTTTTGTGAATATTTAACAGAAAAATATTTCGAAAAAATTTATTTAACAAAAGTTGCTGTCAGAGCAATAACTAACAACATTTATTTGAGACATTTTTTGATAAAGCAGCATAAATTGAACAAGTACTTTGTGATGGCGGTCGGTCCTGTGGTGGCCACAGCTGATTTTTATATTAAAAATAATCTAAATTATAATATATCTTAACCGTAGAGTGTCAGATTTAAAATACAATTTTAATTACACCATGACAACTTATTAATTCTCACTGATATACGAAATATATATCTTAGAAACAACAAGGACATAAAAACAATATAATTAGAGGTGCCCAATTTAAATAATGCTAATTTGAAAACCTATTTAACATGATGTAGTAGTTTGTTATATCTCCAACAAATTTGGTGACGTCATACGGACCACGTGATTAGACGGATCTATTCATTATATGGATGCTGTATAACAAGATAAAATAATCCTGTATATTGAAGACTTTGTGTTGCTGTAATTAAATGTTGGCGTAATTTAATTAATTACATGTACAAAAATAAGTTTTTGTCGCTAAATAAAAAGACGGTTGTATGTATTAATTATTTTATTCATAATCCCAATGTTTCATTAAAAATCCGCAAGGTGTCAGTAGTATACTAGAGTGAATCCAACACGTAGTGGGGGAATGTAAGCCACGCCTTCCCCCCACCACTCTGCAGTCAGCAGGGATCCAATACAGGTTGCCGGTTGTACCGCTAGCTGGCATCCCACGCAATTTTTCCGTTCTCAGCATTGCTATGACGTCAAACGTTCGTGTTCTCTACCCTCAATGAACGCTAGCTCGCGCTGATTCTTTATTCTTTGCGTCACGTGTGAGAGTTATTTTTATAACGGACACCGCGCGCATTTACCCAGTGGAGATGGGGATGAGGAAACAGGGGGGGGGGATCCTTTCTATAGGGACCCGTCACGCTGCTTTAGGGTTCGTACTTCCATTCTTGAACAGATACAACTTATTACTGCTTTGAGACCATGCTGGGAACTGATGCTGTATTTATTTTTAGAAGAATTATCTCACATGTCGAACAAAATCAAAATATAAATATTTTGAATTGTACTTTTGGGGATTTTATTTTAATTTTAGTGGTTTGATATTTTTTTTAATGGAAATTGTTTTATACTGATACAGTACAGTACAGGATGACTTTTAAAGATTGTTTTTACATACAGTTCGGCATTATGGTGCGCAGAAAATGAGCACTATGATAGACAGTGACAGATACAGAGAACAGTCAAAGAATAAGAGATTAGAAATATGTATACTACATCCACGATAATTCCATTAATAATCCTAATGAATATGTAACGAATCGAAAGATGAAAACGAAGAAAGCTTAAAGAAGAATATTTCGAGAAAAGATGTTGTATGGTCTGAAGAACAATATGATAGAAAATTTCTACACTCAGAAATTTGATTCAAATGTAAGCCGTTGTTTGCCATTAGACATTCTACAGAGAAGAGCTGCGAGTTTGCAATCTTCCACGAAGACACCGAGCCAGCTACGAAAAAGAAACTTTTCTACTTCCGAGGTCCGAAGAGATGTTCAAGATGGATGCGCATCAACCAGCAAGAGTAAAATTTCAATCCAAACAGGTACCCACCTATTGGTACCAGCAACAGGTTTATATCTGAGATCCATCCACAACCATCAGCGAGGTCAACTTCCACCAGGTCAAAAGGGATGAATAGGTCCGCCATGACTTCCCCTCTACAGGTCTTCCCATTGGTATCCTCGCCCCCCAAGGTCAAGTATTTAATCCTCTTTGGATCCTTCTCCGGTTTGAAGGTTTAGCCAAACCTGCGAAGGATCCTTGAGAAAAGGTGTCCATCCATATAAATGGATAGACACTTTTTAAAAGGAGGGAGTAATGTAACGAATCGAGTAACAGTTCCTTGAGCAACCTTCAATTAAAATTGTGAATAAAATGTTAAACAAAATCGAGTTGTCCACCAGAATGCCGAACCAGTTCCTCTGGAACTTTTTAATTCTTGAATAGAATGATCTATTTTAATATAGCAACCGCTACGTCATCTTCATTGAAAATAAAGTTTTTCCCATACACTCCGGCAATGTACAAATGAAATATTTGTAAGCTTAGTTTGATAAAAGCCTACTGGCGCTAGTGTTGGTGACGTTACTTTGGATATCGTCTATTTATAAAATATCACGACGCCAACGAAGAGCTACAGTAGAAATTTTCCCGCTAGATGGCAACAATTTCTGTTTAAAATCTATTTGGGTGTTGTATAAACATTTGTTGATTTAATAATGTTTTTTATATTTTTTACACCTAATTCAGTTCTGAGATTACGAGAAACCCGTAAGCCAACTGAATTCTAATGGTTTCTCGCTGTACACGTTATGCATAAAACATGAATTCTGTTAAATTTAATTTGTGAAACCTGTGTATCGGCAACATATACTTGGTCCATTGGATCTGTTCAATTACATCATTATTAGTTACTATACACCACGTAAGATGGCAATACGATGACGTACGGGGGCTTCGCGGGAATATGTCATTAGACATGTGATGTCCTATATCCAGTGGTGTCACCCAGCTGTTTTAACCGGATTCCGGAAACAGATTATTAAATTTTAAGGCGGTCATCGGAACCAGCCACAATTTATGGCGTTTTTTTGGACTCTGGGGACCGGTTTCTGAAAGCATAGCCAAGTTTAATCTTTTGGTTAAACACTGTTACAATATGACAATTCCATTAGTAACCATAGCAACAATTTTCTAACTATTTGGTTATAGTTAACTAAGCTTTCAGAAACTTATTTTTTCTTTTTTTAACTGGCAGTTGCAGCAAATGGTAATAGTAATAACGTTAATTGTACATAAGTTAAAAAAAATATGTTTTTATTCTAAAAGAGGCCAATATAGCGTTTCTCAAAAACGAGATCTGATAGACCAAATCTGACGGCTATTGCGGGACTGTTCGTTGCTACAAGTATCGATATACAATACTATATGCTTTCTCTGTCTATATCCTTCAAAATTATTTGAGTAAAAAACAAAGCATTAGAAAGAAACGGCATGATTCGTAGATATCTTTACTAATTACAGCACGAAAATAAATTCACAGCAGTACTCAAACAAACAAAATTATTAATTTTAAGGTAATAATTATAAATAAGGAAAAACTTATACTCATACGTAAATTTTGGATTATAATTTGTTGTTTAATTAAATTAAATTATTATGTTTCCCCTAAGTACAAAGTAATAAAATATTAAGTAAAAATATATTTATTCATATAATATATTGCTACAAGTTGTATTTAAATATTTATTTTTATTTAAAAAAAAATAATCACTGTAATGCATGATATCGTCGTCATCTGAACTATCGCTGTCAATTCTTGTATTTATTATTATTGGATTAATATCATCAACAATCCTTTCCCTTTCCCACCATTCATTTATTAAATTTTCGATTTTTTTAACAGATTTTTCCCAAGTTTCACAACTAATTTGATCACAGGCCCTTTTCTAAAAACTTCTTTATCACTATATCCGTTTTGACCAACATGTCCATCATAATATTTTTTTGTTATACCCCAAATTAGTTCAATGGGGTTAAGGTTCAGTGATAAGGAGGTAATCTTAGTACTTCATGACCATACGTTTGTGCCAATGTATCAATAAAATAAACTGGTTCAGATTTTAATTTCCTTCGTTTTCTCGTGATTTTGTTAGTGAGAAGTTCAAATTTATTACATTTTATAATTCTACGAATTGATGATTCCGAAATCTTTAAGGCAGTTGCTACTCTTTGATGGACACAAGATAGAGAAATAAGTGGCCCATTGTTCTCTTTTTCGGAATTGAAATATTCCAGCAAATTTAAAATTAAAGTTTGTGAATTTAATAATTGGCCGCAAGCTCTACTAATTAATATTATTACCAGACACTGACAGCAAAGACAAATAACAAAAAACGCTGAAAAATGGTAACTAGATTATTATATGAATGCACTACTTGATGCATACATGTAACAGTCACCTATCAGCAATCCGACTATATACAGTATTTTTTGGACCATAAGACGCACCTTAGACGTAGAAAAATCGACTTGGGGTGCGTCTTACGGTCCAAAGAAACGTTAATTCAGAAAAATTGAGAGGTTTAAGGTATAATGTATAATTTATCTTGGTAGACAATATTATTTTAGTATTATTTCATAGCGTTTGAGTAAATCAAAATATAAATATTTTGAAATGTAAATCCACAATTTGGAATGTATTTTTACGGTGATTATGCGCATAAATTACCATAATTCAGTTTTGTATCGAGAGCGTGTTTGTTTTTTTTTTATGTTTGACTTCTATTTAATGTTTGCTTCATTACGTTTCACTTTCATTAAGCTTTTTTTTTTTAGAATCAGTTTTTAATAAAGTTCAGATTCAGTTTTGAATTCTTGTTTGAATTTTTCCAACATAAATATTTCTTTTGTGATTTATTTATTATTAACTTTGTTAAGTTCAGCGTTCGACAAGAAAGCTGCGTTTCAAACTGCATTTGACAGTCGTAAATGTCAAATCTCAGATGGGAAACAACCAGTTAGAAATTATATTTTACCCCTAAGTCTTTACCTTGACATTATATCAGGAATTGAAAACAAAATAATGATAATAACCCAAATTTTGACGTAAAATACGTCTTTGTCTGCAATTGATATGGAGAGTTATTCCCGGAAATCGAAAAGATTTAGGATAAATTACGCAAATGCTTATTGCTACGTGTACGCAGAGGCACATGACAACTGTATCACGTGATAGACCATCGTTAAAAAAAAATACCGACTGCCAACATATATAAGGGAGGTATTGTGATCATACCGATTTTGACATTTCGAGATTTCGATGGATCTCCACGAATTGAGGTCCCTACATAACATTTGACTATTTTTAGCATGATGTCTGTCGGTGTGTCTGTCCGTCCGTCCGTCTATCCGTCCGTCTGTCTGTCCGTCCGTCTGTCCGTCCGTCTGTCCGTCCGTTTGTCCGTCCGTCTGTCCGTCCGTTCGTCTGTCTGTCTGTGTACACGTGCAGAACAAATTCGGCTAAAATGATTTTTATGAAACTTCATATTTAATCTTCTGTCATGAATGGCACGAGTTGATCAACTTTTGGTAAAAATCGGTTGACTAAAAATGGGAGTTTACTCGTGTCGATTTTAAGATTCTTGCAAATATTTAACAGAAAAATATTTGGAAAAAAATTATTTAACAAAAGTCGCTATAAAAGCAATAACTAACGACTTTTATTGAATTAGATGGTTACGTCCATAAAATATAATATGATGAAGTAATGGGATTCGGACTGGTCAGAAATTAAAATTAAAACAATATTTTAACTTCGCTAACGTTTCGATTTATTATGAAATCTTCATCAGAGCTAGGTTAAAAAGTCACAAAATAAAATAAAATAGTCAGATAAATAAAATGCAACGTCCACATAAAGAGGTCATTGAACTTGATGAAGATTTCATAATAAATCGAAACGATAGCGAAGTTAAAATATTGTTTTAATTTGAATTTCTAACCAGTCCGAATCCCATTACTTCCTCATCATAACAACTTTTATTTGAGACATTTTTTGATAAAACGAAAAAAATTTGAAATTTTTTCGAAATTTTTCACTCAATCTTTCACTCTTAAAAAAACAGTGGCGAAAGGAAACCTCCGCTAGACTTGCCCTCCCATAAAAAAAAATATTAAAAAAAAAATGAAAACAAAAAAAAAAATATATTTTAAATATTTAGATAAATCTTCAAACATACATCAAATTATGTTCTATACAAATTTTTGTCCAAGGCTTGCTTTACTAGTTACGAATTAATTATCATGACCATGGAAACGTTACATGTAAGTATGAAAAAATTGAGTCTTGGAAAAATTTTAAATAATTTTACAAAAATTTTTCGAAATTTTTCGTTTTATCAAAAAACGTCTCAAATAAAAGTTATTAGTTATTGCATTTATAGTAACTTTTGTTCAATAAATTTTTTCGAAATATTTTTCTGTTGCTAAATATTCGCAAAAATATTAAAATCGACACGAGTAAACTCCCATTTCTAGTCAACCGATTTTCATAAAAAACAATAGGGTTCTTCCCATTTAATAGGAGAATTTTAGTACCAGAACGAATTCTTTAAGTTAAACTGTTTTTGAGTTATCGTGTATACACACAGACACACAGACACACACACACACACATACGGACGGCACTTCGAAAATAGGTTTTTTGGATTCCCTGGACCATGAAACGTGGTCATCCGTCAAAATCTCGACATCGAAAATTTTCGCGATTACAATACTTGCCCCTTATATATTAAGGTCGGGCAAGTAAAAATATTACAAAAAGAAATGTTACATTTTCATACTTATATGTAACGTTTCCATGGTCATGATAAATAATATCTCTGTTAGAAAATATAAGGCCAAGTTATTTCTACTCTGCTGCTAGAATGTATTTTATACAAGTATTTTGTGATGGCGGTCGGTCCCGTGGTGGCAACAGTTGATTTTTTAATATTAGTTGAAAGTGGTAAATTGATATAAAGTTTCCAGGCTCATAATTTCGTCGGTTAAGTTTAGAACGTTGAAGAGAAACAATTTGTAATGAGTTTGTGTGAAGTTTTGTAAAATGATAAGCGATTTAGGTGTGATTCAATTAGCGGGTTGACTTAAGCGTGAGTTGGGGCCCCGGGGACCGCAACACTGACATTCTGCTCGTTCAATTACGCTTCCGGCCCGTGGGTTAACGACTCCGGTACTCCGGTACTCCGCTGCTCCGGTAGTTGAATGTAAGGTCTAGTCTCTCCAACACAGCTTACACATAACGTAGTCGAGCCTAGCGGGACTCAGTGATAATCAAACATTTCTAAAGCCGCATTCAAAGTTCCTTAAATTAATACACTATAGATTTATTTATTTATTTTACATCGGCCTATTTCTGCAACGAGGCTAATCGCCGATGCCAGGGGGCGAGCTCCTACACCTGGATGAGGGGTGAATGACTGTGAAAATGAGAGTAATGTAAACATATTATTCTCGCCCGAATAATATTACCGACGGAGAATCGAACTATAGTGCGTTCGAAGGTGAGTTTGCAGTATAGCTCTTATGGCAAATGGGAGCGGTGTTGCCAAATGTTGTAAAAGTGTCAAATGTGTCAATTATAATAATATGAAAAACTCGTATGATTTACAAAAATCAACTCTTATAAAACTCAAAATAACACTCAACAAAAACAAATGGCCATTTGTAGAATACTGCGTCTTCACAGATCAGCGCGTTTTAGAGCTGGCAACGTCGAAAAGCAAGAAAAGGATAGTGTCATTGAGTAAACCCATTAGAGAGTATGAAAAAGAACTACTCCATATGCCCTGTACTGCAAACTCACCTTCGAACGCACTATACCAACCACACAATCCGACTGTATTCACCAGTTCAAACTGCTGCGATTTAGTGCGCTCGAGACATCTGGTGGTGACTGGCTAAAATAAACAGAAGCGTATATTTGGATAATATTTGTAGCGTGTTGTGCTGCAGTTTATGTGAATTAAGAAGTATTTTAAAATATAGTGACTTAAATACCGTGCTTTTTTGCCGAAATATTGTTTGAACAGATAAATATTAGGAAAAAACTTCTGACATATACGCTTCTCGTCCGCCATCAGCTGTTGTACGCAGCGCCGCCAACGTTAGTTTCAGTCGCGAATAGGATGTACGTTGTTCATATGTTTTTATACATTGTTTTAACGTTCTACGTAGCGTTCACAGCTGTTAGAAATTAGTAGGTTACGAATAGTCCGACATCTGTGTGTATTTAAACCAACTACGATGGCTTCGTAAAATGTTTATTATCTATTATCGTTTTTAGAGATTTATAGGTATGATCAAAAAACCCTTATACCGTTATTTGGTCGTCTGTCTGACTGTTCGGTAAAAATTGTAGCCAAACGGCTAAACCTAGAAAATTGAAATTTGGCATGCTTATACAACTCTTTGACCCGCACATAGGGAAAATACTAAAATATCTAAAAAACATATCCCCCTAAAAATTTAACAAATATGTGCTCATCGAAAAAAAAAAATTATTTTTTTAAATTCTGAATAGGGTATCAAATGAAAGCCTTTAGTACGTGGTTTAACGCTAAAAATTTTACTTTTACAAAATAAATTATATTGATGCGATTTTTGCCAAAATTGTGCAAAAAAATTGTCCCACACCCTGTAGCCCAGATGGTTTAAACTAAAAAGCTGAAAAAATTCTAAGTAGTGTACATTGGTGTGAACCGGAATAGTACAACAGGAATTTTTGAACAAATTATGTTTTCGGAAAATATCTCATTTTTTGTGTTTATTGGTTGACGATGTACAAAAGTTATAGTTATGTAACACACTATACTAGAAGTCGTACCTTGTCTAATGGTTAGCTTGCACGTTTGCTACGCAGCAAACTAGGGTTCGCTCCCGGGCAGAGAAGACTTATTATTTTTTTCCATTTTTATTTTGTGTAAATTATGTAAATTAAAATATTGCATTTCATTTTTAAGAGCGTAAATTTAATAACCAGTTGGAATTGTTAGAATTATATTTTCATTCTATGTGTCATGTATATGAAACCAGAGGGGCGGAGCATATGACTTAAAACAACCAATGGAAGCCATAGGCGCAATTTTCAAAATCTTAATGAACCTTGCTATATAAAAAAAAGTACTGCACATATTTAGAAACCTAAATAATGATTAGGTATTTGAATTAAAATTAACAAAAACATATTTTAACATAAAATTTGTTTTTAAAGCTCTTAGATTAACAGACGATAAATTATTTTAAAAATATCGTTCATTTTGCCGTGATTACTACAAAGCAAATTTTGTCCTACACACTCAGCATACCGCCTTCACTAATTATATTATAAAATTTTAGAAATAAAATAAAAATCTTAATTTTTACTTAATAATTGTATAAACTAGTTAAAACTTTTGCTAAATAAAATTATAGTTTTCGTTTGTCATTAATATTTTGAAGGATTTTCTGATGTGAATTTTCTCATATCATTTTGTTATATTGATATTTTATGAAGAGATACCGATTTTAGTTCAGTGTACCTTCTTAAAGGATCTACCATGGTACCGTTTGAGAGACGCTGGTTTAATTAAAATTCCCCCAAGCCAGAATATGAGGAGAGAGGAGAAGTTATAATAGAATCCCTATTTGAACAATTTGGCGAAGCCTCTGTTTTGGTTCAAAGCCGATTTGTTCAAGGCATGTGATTAGTCAGGATAATTTATGTTTTACAATAGTATTAGCAATCTGTACATATTCATTAATTAACGTCTACAACTATACA
This sequence comes from Liopterus haemorrhoidalis, assembly GCA_963971575.1. NCBI lineage: Eukaryota > Metazoa > Arthropoda > Insecta > Coleoptera > Dytiscidae > Liopterus > Liopterus haemorrhoidalis. Next base: position 752,408 of record OZ020616.1, read on the forward strand.
AACTTTGCTCTTTAACTTTAAAAACTAATTAACAACTTTCTACACACAAATTTACACATTTTCACAGGGCATTTTAAGGGATTTGTAGGTACGACCACTAAAAAACCCTTATAACGCGTTACTCATGTGTCTGTCTGTCTGTTTAGTAGAAATTGTAGCCAAACGGTTTAACATAAAAAGTTGAAATTTGGCATACTTGCACAACTCCTTATAGGGAACCAAGAATATATAGGAAAAATATAGAGAATCAAAAAAAAAACATCGAGGTAAATATTAACAAATATGTATTTAATGAAAAAATATATATTTTTACTTGCCCGACCTTAATATATAAGGGGCAAGTATTGTAATCGCGAAAGTTTTCGATGTCGAGATTTTGACGGATAACCACGTTTCATGGTCCAGGGAATCCAAAAAACCTATTTTCGAAGTGCCGTCCGTATGTGTGTGTGTCTGTGTGTATACACGATAACTCAAAAACGGTTTAACTTAAAGAGTTCGTTCTGGTACTAAAAAAATCTCCTAATAATTGGGAAGAACTCTATTGTTTTTTATTAAAATCCGAAACCGGAAACGGAAGTTATTAAATATTAAAATTTAAAAAAATTCGTAACTAGTAAACCAAGCCTTGGACAAAAATTGTATACGACATAATTTGATGTATTTTTGAAGATTTATCTAAATATTTTCTTAAATAAAAAAAAAAAAAATTTTTTATTATTTTTTTTTATGGGAGTGCAAGTTTAGCGGAGGTCTTCCTTCGCCACTGGTTTTAATTATTGGTTGGATCTGAGAAAAATTTACTTTGGGAGGCAAGAAAAATGAAATGAGTGAAAATTCACATTTCACATCAATTTTTACCGACCGCCAACATATATAAGGGAGGTATTTTGATCATACCGTTTTTTACATTACGAGATTTCGATGGATCTCCACGAATTGAGGTCCCTACATAACGTTTTGACTATTTGTAGCATGATGTCTGTCTGTCTGCCTGTCTGTCTGTCTGTCTGTCTGTTTGTCTGTCTGTCTGTCTGTCTGTCTGTCTGTCTGTCTGTCTGTCTGTCTGTCTGTCTGTCTGTCTGTCTGTCCGACTTTCCGTCTGTGTATCCGTTCGTCCGTCTGTCTGTCTGTCTGTTGGTCTGTGTACACGTGCAGAGCAAATTCGGCTGAAAGGATTTTTATGAAACTTCATATTTAAGCTTTTGACATCAATGACATGAGTTGATCAACTTTTGGTAAAAATCGGTTGTCTAGAAATGGGAGTTTCCTCGTGTCGATTTTAAGATTTTTGCGAATATTTACCAACAGAAAAATATTTCGAAAAAATTTATTTAACAAAAGTTAACAATATTCAATTAAAACACTAGGTTGGTTTCAAATTAAACTGAGTTTAAACTGAGTTTCAAATTAAACTGAGTTACAAATTAAACTGAGTTTAATTTGTAACTCTTGAGAATGGCGAAATACCGAAATACGTATTGAGTAAAATAAATATATTTGTGAAACCAACCTAGTGTTTTAATTGAATATTGTTATTTAATGATATTTCACCTAGGAATAACGGAAAACTCTACCCAATCTATATTAACAAAAGTTGCTATAAATGCAATAACTAAAAACTTTTATTTGAGACATTTTTTGATAAAACGAAACATTTTTGAAAAATTTTTCGAATTTTTTTCTAATACCTACCTATTTTTTCATACTTATATGTAACGGTTCCATGTTCATGATAAATAATATCTCTGTTAGAAAATATTCATCATCATCAAGTGCCATATCTGATGCAGACTTCGGCTATAGATAATATTGAGCAAGTTATTTGTATTCTTCTGCTAGAATGTATTTTATACAAGTACTTTGCGATCGGTCCTGTGGTGGCCACAGCTGATTTTTTCTCGATGAGTTTTTGAAGAAATGATCTTAGGATTGGCATACATCTAGCCCAAAGACTTATATATATTGTTAGCAATAAAATAATTATTAAACATTTATTGCAATATTATAACATAAACAATAAGCCATTTAATTTGTAAAATCATATGGTTTCTTATATTTGAATGTATTTGACATAATTGTTTCCTTATCAAATTATTATAAGAATTGTAATCCGCTTATATGTTATGTCATACTAATTAATGAACGGGCCGCTGCTGGTCAGCTGGTTGGGGCTCCGATACCGACTGCTCAGTACACAAGGCTGCTCGTTATACGGAATTAAGATATTTTCAATAAATAGTGTTAAAAGTGATTATTGTTTTATTTATTTTTTTATAACAATATCTTATAGTTCCTTATAATATATACAATATGAAAATTTGTAAAGTGTTCGAATCAGGATTGAGTGTATGAAATATGGGTCCCCATTAAAAATTGGGTAGTTCAAAATTAATTTTATTTTTGTTTAAGATACAAACTCAAAGTAACAGTTTAACAATTACTGACAAAAATCAAAGCGCTAAACGAGGTCTTACGATATTCTACGTCAAAATTAGCTTAATACGGCCATGAATAAATTGCAGTGAGGGTAATGAAACGCAAATATATCCATAATTTAAATAAGTGTGGTGTATAGAGAGAAGTGCGAGAATGAAAGTATAGTTCGAAATGTAATTTAACTTTGTCTGACACGTGCCTGTTTCATCATTTTCCGAGACTATCAAATAGACTTCAGCTCTCATCATTCTTAAAACTTTCTCTTATTAACTTTTATAATATCAACTTGTAACAAACTGTATTACGAAGAATAACATATTCAGATTTTAATTCCTTTTATTTCCTATCAAGATAAGCAGAGCCGGCTCTGTTTTTATTAGGTAGGGGATAGAGCAGAAGTAGTAAGTGCAGAAGAAGTACTTCCAATGCTAAAGGTCCTGGGTTCCATTTCAAGTCAGAGCGTGGATATTTGTACACTCTAAAAAAATCAGCTGTGGCCACCACAGGACCGACCGCCATCACAAAGTACTTGTATAAAATACATTCTAGCAGCAGGGTAGAAATAACTTGGCCTAATATTTTCTAACAGAGATATTATTTATCATGACCATGGAAACGTTACATATATGTAAGTATAAAAAATCAGCTGTGGCCACCACAGGACTGACCGCCATCATAAAGTTCTTATAGAAAATAATGTATTTATTTAGCATCAGAGTAGAAATACCTTGGCCTAATATTTTCTAACAGAGATATTATTAGAGCCCTGCAAATCCGCGGGTATCCGCGGATTATCCGCGGATATCCGCAACTTTTCGGCGGATGCGGATAAATTATTATTTAAACCATGCGGATGCGGATCGGATGCGGATTAAATGTCATATCCGCTTATCCGCAATATCCGCGTGAACATTAAATCTTCGGTTACTTTCAAAGAAACATGCAATTGTGTTCTGACTACGCAGTGCTCGGTTATTTTCGGTTGTCTGTATATACATGATATTTTGTAGCATTCAATCTCACTTTATGTTATTTTTATTAAGACAATTGTCCATGATCAAGACTGAGTTGAGACAATCAACTTAACTTTCTTTTTATTATTGAATATATTATAGAAAATAATATTTTGGACAAAAGTTTTCTGGTACACTTTCGACGTAATTCTTCCTACCTCTGCTCTAATTCTGGCTTTTAAATCTGATAAAGGTTTTTTTTTACATAAAACTGATTAGTAAGTTTTATTTAAATACCAAAATTTACCTACATAATTTTTTCTTGAAAATTTTATTACGTAACATGCCAATTTTTTTATACTACCCGAAGTAAAAAGTCTTGCAGGTCCCAAAAATTTGAAAAATGACACATGTTGCTATTTGAAAAAGTTGCAACGCCATGCGCGAAATGGCGTAAGAGAATTACTTGATCCTAAAATTATAAAGCACATTCTATCAAGTAACTTTTCTGATTTTTTTTTTAAATTCAATATTAAAAAAAGCAGCACGCCACTTACTCCCTACGAAAAAGAACGCTTAGGCCTCCCAAAATTGTTATCTCTCTCTAGATTTAAATAAGTTATTAGCGCATCTAGGCCTTAAAACTTTTGGGGTCCCTTAGGTTAGATTAGTAATAAATAAGCTCGTAAATCCAAAAATTTTCAGTAGCGTTTTACAGCAAAGATTACCTAAACAGGCGAAATATGTTAGTTCTTTCCAAACTGACAGCAAAACCTGTAGTGCGGATAGTGCGGATATTTTTGCGGATGCGGATCGGATGCGGATTTGTTATTTACAAAAGCTGCGGATGCGGATCGGATGCGGATCATGGATGTGCGGATGCGGATCGGATGCGGATACAGAAAAGCTTATCCGCGCAGGGCTCTAGATATTATTTATCATGATCATGGAAACGTTACATATAAGTATGAAAAAATTGAGACAGAAAAAATTTCGAAAAATTTTACAAAAATTATTTTTCGTTTTATCAAAAAACGTCTCAAATAAAAGTTATTAATTATTGCTTTTATAGCAACTTTTCTTCAATAAATTTTTTCGAAATATTTTTCTGTTGTGAAATATTCACAAAAATCTTAAAATCGACAAGAGTAAACTCCCATTTCTAGTCAACCGATTTTTACCAAAAGTTGATCAACTCGTGCCATTGATAGCAGAAGCTTAAATATGAGGTTTCATAAAAATCCTTTCAGCCGAATTTGCTCTGCACGTGTACACAGACAGACGGACAGACAGATGTCTTATAGAGACAGATGGACTTATATGTGTGACGGTGGGTAAAAAATAAATACTATTTTTCAAAATTATTTCGTTTTATCAAAAAATGTCTCAAAGGTTGTTAGTTATTGCATTTATAGCAACTTTTGTTAAATACATTTTTCGAAATATTTTTCTGTTGTCAAATATTCGCATAAATCTTAAAATCGACACGAGTAAACTCCCATTTTTAGTCAACCGATTTTTACTAAAAGTTGATCAACTTGTGCCATTGATGTCAAAAGCTTAAATATGAAGTTTCATAAAAATCTTTTCAGCCGAATTTCCAGTGCACGTGTACAAAGACAGACAGACGGACGGACAGACAGACAGAAAAACGGACAAACGGACTAATATGTTTAGTAGTTTAGGTACAATTTCTACCGTACAAACAGACAGACAGAGTGTTATAAGATTATTTTTGTGGTCATACCTACAAAACCGTAAAAAGTTGTAGATTGTGTAACAAAGTATCAACCAACCTGTGTAAATAAAAGATAGATCGTTAGTTTTGTATGAAAAACTTTTAATCTACAGTGTTTACCCCCTACCCCAACAACACTTTTCTTACGTTGTAATTTTCATTTTGACAGGTTTAAAAAATGTTTCTATTGAAACCTTTGTGGTTGTATGAAAAAAATAAGAACAAAAAAGATTTTAAAAGCTCGCTCATCTTTTATTAATTCCCATCCTTTTAAGGCTTTTAAGAAATAAAACAAGAAAATAAAATGTACAGAACATTCTTTGACATAATTATCGAATCACCTTTTTCACGCTTATAATAAAATGCTACACTCAAACCCTTTATGTAATTCTGAAAGAGAAAATTAATAATGGACGTAATAATAAAAATGATGGAAATGAAAAATTAATGATAACAAAAGGACAAAAAAAAGTCTATATTTAGTTGACATTTAAAAATGATTTGGTTTGTTTTTGTCAGTAGACATTTCACGATTCACTACAGCACATGTTGAAACATTGTAATGGAGCGCTACATAGTTCAACAATGCGTTGTTATTATGGCCTTAGGACCCCCCCCTATATATATATATATATATATATATATATATATATATATATATAGTTAAAAAGATGTATTGTTTCGATGGCATATTATATATATATATATATATATATATATATATATATATATATATATATATATATATATATATATATATATATATTATATATGCTAATATGAGCATCTCAAGAAAAATTGTTGGTTTTTGAAATCAGCTGTGGCCACCACAGGACCGACCGCCATCACAAAATACTTGTTTAATTTATGCTGCTTTACCAAAAATGTCTCAAATAAAGTTACTTATTGCTTTTACAGCAATTTTTGTTAAATAAATTTATTCGAGTAATTTTTCTGTTGTGACATATTCGAAAAATCTGAAACGAGTCTGAAAACCGAAACGAGTAAACTCTCATTTCTAGTTAACCGATTTTTACCAAAAGCTGATCAACTCGATGACAAAAGCTTAATATGAAGCTTCATAAAAATCCTTTTAGCTGAATTTGCTCTGCACTTGTACACGGACAGACAGACACACAGACAGATAGACAGACCGACAAACATCATGGTAAAAATAGTCAAAACGTTATGTAGGGACCTCAATTCGTGGAGATCCATCGAAATCTCGAAATGTCAAAATCGGTATGATCACAATACCTCCCTAATATATGCTGGCGGTTGGTAAAAATATATTATGACCTCCCCCCCAGAATAGGGTGACCATTCGTCCCGCTTTTTGCGGGACTGTCCCGCATTTTGATTGGGCCCGGTGGCCGGTTTTGATTAAGATGCGTCCCGCAAAAGTCCCGCATTCTAACATTTTGTCCCGCATTGTAACTTGTATTTGAGGAAATGGGGACCTTTTTTTTGCTCTTCACTTGGATTTGGGAGGTGAGGACCTTTTTTTTGCTCTTCATTTATATTTGGTGCTCCTTTTTGCTCCGTCCCGCATTGCCTTCTTAAGAAAATGGTCACCCTACCCCAGAAAAAATAAATTTCGTTATAATTTTGGAAAAAAATAATTATAAATACTTTTACCCTGCCGCTAGTGAATGTTCTGCTTATTATTATCTGACGTACGATTAATATTTCAGTCATATTTGCTATGTGTTATATCACTATACTCAAACGAGACTGTCACAAAACGGCACTGGCGTTTTCTTCTTAACGGATGTATCCCTGAAACTGCTTTGTCTGATTTTTTTACATCCTAATGTTGGTAATTCTGCATTATTTCCCCTATTGTTTGCCGTGTATTATGGCATCGTAATTAAAAACAATTTGAATTTATATTGAAATTTGGTATTAAATTTCGCCCACACAATTTAATCTAAAATTTTAATAACCATTTCTTCAGTTTCATCCATATTTATTATTTCTTACAATTACTGACAGAATATTTTTAAAAACGAAAGAAAATTACAAGTAATGAAGTGTTTAAAGTATCAATTAAAAATGTGATTTATAATTCTAATTGTATGCAAATTTTGAAAATATATTCAAGGTCTTGTAATTATCTAAAGTATAATTTCCTTTTTTTTCTTTGGCGGCTTATGCTGCATATTCTATTTAAGGGGGCGAACTACTGTATAGTTCTCACTAGTTTCTCATACAAAACTAACAATCTATAATAATAAAAATTCATAAGTATAAAAGTTTATTCTGTTTGATTAAAATTTGTGTTAAGATTTTGACGTTTCGAGATTTCGATGGATCTCTACGAACTGAGGTCCCTACATAAGTATGAAATATTTTACAAACATTTTTTGTAAAAACGTCTCAAATTATTAGTTATTGCATTTATAGCAACTTTTGTTAAATATTTTTTTTCGATATATTATTCTGTTGCTAAATATTCGCAAAAATCTGAAAATTGACACGAGTAAACTCCCATTTATAGTCAACCGGTTTTTACCAAAAGTTGATCAACTCGAGCCATTGATGTCAAAAGCTTAAATATGCAGTTTCATAAAAATCCTTTTAGCCGAATTTGCTCTGCACGTGCACACAGACAGACAGACGGACGGACGGACGGACAGACAGACAGATGGACGGACGGACGGACGACCGGACAGACAGACCGACAGACATCATGCTAAAAATAGTCAAAACGTTATGTAGGGAGCTCAATTCGTGGAGATCCATCGAAATCTCGAAATATCAAAATCGGTATGATCACAATACCTCCCTTATATATGTTGGCGGTCGGTAAAAAGATTTAATAGAAAGATCATTCTATTCGGTTACTGAATTTCTGACACACAACTAAAATAATATGTTTATAATATGTTTACTATATTGGTGTTATTTTTTACTTGCCCGACCTTAATATATAAGGGGCAAGTATTGTAATCACGAAAATTTTGTCGAGATTTTGACTGATGACCACGTTTCACGGTCCAGGGAATCCAAAAAACCTATTTTCGAAGTGCCGTCCGTATGTGTGTGTGTCTGTGTGTCTGTGTGTATACACGATAACTCAAAAACGGTTTAACTTAAAGAGTTCGTTCTGGTACTAAAAAATTCTCTTAATAACTGGGAAGAACCCTATTGTTTTTTATTATAATCCGAAACCGGAAACGGAAGTTATTAAACATTAAAATTTTAAAAAAATCGTAACTAGTAAACCAAGCCTTGGACAAAAAATTGTATACGACATAATTTGATGTATTATTGAAGATTTACCTAAATCTTTTTTTAAATTAAAAAAAAAATATGTATTTTTTTTTTTTTTTATTATTATTATTTTTTTTATGGGTGGGCAAGTCTAGCGGAGGTCTTCCTTCGCCACTGGTTTTATATATATATATGTATTACGCACTATATTTGTACCATATTATTTGTATTTTTTGATGAGTCTTCTATTGCCAATTGTACGATCTATTGGACAATAAAGATTATTATTATTATTATTATTATTATTATTAAATTCGAGGTCGCGTTATATTCGGGCTAATACGGCAATTCTCACTAAAATACTAAATACACATCTTAGAAACAACGTGGACATAAAAACAACATAACTAGAGGTGCCTAATTTAAATAATGCTAATTTGAAAATCGTTGATTTAACATGACGGTATATGGTTCTAGCAGTTTGTGATACCTCCAACACATGAGATGACGTCATGCGACCCACCTGATTACACAGATCTATATCGATGTCAAATACATCAACAGTTCGTTAAGAATCATCGATGTATAAAAAATACGGAACATCCGATTCTCGTCCCTAATTAAAAGTCAACTCTCCTGACAATTCCCTAGGAAGAGAGATTATTTATTTTTCCAGTATTAAAATTTAAACTTTGACATTTAAGAAATAAAAACAAATTTAATTGATATTAAAGTTGAAGTTTATGAAAACAAGCTGTAAGCCGCGGTAAAAATAACATGTTCAGGTTAAAGAGGGAAACAAAACACAAATATTATTTCTTTCTTTTGTAACATTATCAAAGAATTGAATCAATGCAGATTTAATAATTAATTTGTTGACAGAACAATTTACCTATTGTGTTACTGTTCATTTATATCAAGTGCTTGTTGACAGATTAACGGTTTAACTCTGGTTTTACTTTATAATTATTCATAGCGGAAAATTGGACTGGCATAAATACACCATTCAAAAGAGCGCAAGGCGTATTATGGAAAAACGACGGTATTTTTACCGACCGCCAATAAGGGAGGTATTGTGATCAAACCGATTTTGACATTTCGAGATTTCGATGGATCGCCACGAATTGAGGTACATAACGTTTTGACTATTTTTATTATGATGTCTGTCGGTCTGTCTGTCCGTCTGTCCATCTGTCTGTCCGTCCGTCTGTCTGTCTGTCTGTCTGTCCGTCCATCTATCTGTGTACACGTGCAGAGCAAAATCGGCTAAACGGATTTTTATGAAACTTTATATTTAAGCTTTTGACATCAATGGCAAAAATTCTGAGTAAAGTTTGGGAGGGCTAGGAAATATTTTTTTATCGTTTACATATGAAAATACAAGTAATGACCTAAAAAAGGTCCTCACTTCTAAAATATATTTTTCCCAAGCAATTCTAGGGGGGCCAACTGGGGGCCAGAACAACCTTTAGGGGGGCGCCTCCACTGTGCCCAAGTCTGAAGCAAAACCTGATGGCACACCGTTGCTCGAAATGAATGCCACTCCTTTTTAAAACGCAGTAGAAAAAACTGTTTCACAAAAAAAATCGTTACGGGTAACAAAATTACTTTAACGAGTTCAAACTCGTACTGAAAGCGTATCACATGTTCACCTGCAGCTCCTCCAAGTCCCGCGTCCCCAATGTTGCCAGATCAAAAGCTATGTTGCTAATTCGGTTACTTAATCTACACACCTCGTACATACATACATGCAGCCAGACAGACAGACTTGTTTTTATGTATTTAGAGAAAGAGAAGAGGAGAGATTAAAGATAGGTTGTCTAGTTGTGGTGATGATGTGTGCAGTGTGTGTGTTACCACGTGGAAGTGCCTCTAGTTATCAGCATTATAGTGAGGCTACCAAACAGGTTGTCTGTTGGCGGGATATGCATGACAGTAGACCATTTCCGGGCGGCTGTTCCGGGCATGCATTTTACCGGCGCGCAAACCAGCCGCTTCACTATAATTGCACACACTCCTATCTTAATTGTGCTCTATTTTTACTCGCTCTTGTTAAAAGAAAAGGAACTCTTTATAATCGAATTATTGAATCACAAATGTATTTTTAGTTTACAGATTACAATTTATTACGTACACTTTAATAAAACGAAACAAGCTTTAAATTTCCGTTAACAAAGATAACACTTTAAGGATTTAAATCCTTAACGATCCTTTTCATAATAAATAAACTCTCATTAAATATCATTTAAACAAATCCATAGTCACTTTAAAATTGATTATGAAAAATGGTGTTAGTCCTTAAAGTAGGGTGACCATTTTCTTAAGAAGGCAATGCGGGACGGAGCAAAAAAAAAGGTCCTCATCTCCCAAATCCAAGTGAAGAGCAAAAAAAAGGGTCCTCACCTTCCAAATCCAAGTGAAGAGCAAAAAAAAGGTCCTCATCTCCCAAAATCCAAGTGAAGAGCAAAAAAAAGGGTCCTCATCTTCTAAATCCAAGTGAAGAGCAAAAAAAGGTCCTCACCTCCCAAATCCAAGTGAAGAGTAAAAAAAAGGGTCCTCATCTTCTAAATCCAAGTGAAGAGCAAAAAAAAAGGTCCTAATTTCCCAAATCCAAGTGAAGAGCAAAAAAAAAGGTCTTCATCTCCCAAAATCCAAGTGAAGAGCAAAAAAAAAGGTCTTCATCTCCCAAATGTTAAAATGCGGGACAATGCGGGACTTTTGCGGGCCGTATCTTAATGCGGGACAAAATGTTAAAATGCGGGACAGTCCCGCAAAATGCGGGACGAATGGTCACCGTACCTTAAAGGATTTTAAATTCTTTTTGTACATTTTTAGGGTTTTATAGGTATCACCACCAAGAAACCCTTAAAACTTCACTCATGTGACTGTCTGTCTGCTTGTCTGTCGGTCTGTACGGTAGAAATTGTAGCCAAACGGCTGAACATTAATTTGGAATGCTTATACAGGATGTTAACGGTCTTCTTATTTCTTTTATCTTCTTATTATTTTTAATAGATACTACAGGTCAAAACAAGGCGAAAATCCTTAAAACATCTTGGTAAAAGTTTTATAATAAAAGAGATATTAATTTTTTAATTTTTGGGGGCTAATAACTGCAAATATTTATACAATAAAAACAATGCACTTAGATAAAAGATTTGTCTTCTTATTCTTAACAATATTTATAATTTAAGTTTTTGCTGTTAAGTCAAGAGTAATTTAAATTTGAAATTGTTGTGGGTTTTCCGCCATAACTCTTCAAATATTTATCCAATCAAAAAAATGAATTTAGATAAAAGATTTGTATTTTTATTCTTAACAATATTTGTTATATAAGTTTTTGCTGTTAACTCAATAGTAAGGAATAATTTAAATTTTAAATTTTTTGAATTTTTCCGCCATAACTCTCCAAATATTTATCCAATCAAAAAAATGCATATAGGTAAAAGATTTGTGTTCTTATTCGTAACAATATTTGTAACATAAGTTTTTGCTGTTAAGTCAATAATAAAGGAGTAATTTAAATTTATAATTTTTAACCCCAAAAATTAAAAATTTAAATTGCTCTCTTATTATTAACTTAACAGCAAGCATTTATATTACAAATATTGTATGTACAAATATATACAACACACAAAAAATCTTGAAGAAGCTAAATTACTGGCGAAATATATCGTAAAATAATTAAATAATTTTATTAACTAGCATTTACTATCTATTCTAGGTTATATAAACTTTATGTCAAACATCCATGCTCGCGAGCGTCAACATTACCTTGAACGCGTCCAACCAAATTCATCGAATTCCTTTGTGTTTGCGACAAAAACCGACACAGAGCGGTTCGGTTTTGCGAACCGATCGACTTGTGCGTGTGTTTCCGTTCAAACTACACCAAAATGTTACACAACGTGTTAAATTACGAGGTATATTATAGGATCGGCTCGCTAAACTGGATTCAGCTGTACATTACGCGGTACATTACAGGTTCAGTTCGCTAATATGGACCCAGCTTAGCACTTGCCATAAATTTCTTACTTTTAATATGGTTCTGATCTTTGCAAAAATTCGTTTAGTATCATTATTTCGTTTTCGTTCCGTTTTTATTCCGTGAATGGAAGCAGTACGTAGTTCGCATCTCTGGTTATTTGAGTTGTATGGTGTGTTGTCTGTATGTAGCTTTAGGTACATAGAGTTCAGATCTATACCGTGTTACGTCACGCCGTGAGAACAAATAAGGGTACCTCGAGCGTCGCAGCCGCCGCCGCACCTTGGTTGGCGGCGGCGCATCCCTTGCGGCCCCCATTCACCAACAACAACCATCTATTTCCTACTCATTACCCCCTATTTCATAATTCATACGGGTAATGTTCAAACCACCTGAGCTTACATTTTTTCACTCATTTATTTTACTCAACGTTTCGGATTATTTGTTTATGACATTAAGGCTGCGGTCGATGACCTCTGCGATTCTTACAGAAAATCATCTAAATCTAGTGTTTAACATCCTTTTTTATGTTTGCGATACCTACAGGTGTAAAAGTTCATTCTTAGTTTGGTTAAAATGTTAATATTAAAATATTCATTTAAAAAATTGATGTGAAGTGTGAATTTTCGCACATTTCAGGGTTTTGCAGGTATTTAGTAACTGAATGATGATTATTTGGGATGCCAAAACAAATTTTATGTCAAAATATTTTTTTATGAATTTTAATTCTAATGCCTAATACCATTATTTAAGTTTCTAAATATGTGTAGTATTTTTTTTACATAGCAAGGTTCATTAAGATTTTGAAAATTGCGCCTATGGCTTCTACTGGTTGCTTAAATCATTAGCCCCGCCCTCTGATTTCGTATACATCAAACAGAATTAAATTATAATTTCAACACTTCCCACTGGTTATTAAATTTACACTTTTAAAAATTAAATGCAACATTTACCAAAATATAACTAGAATTTTTACAAAATAATTTAAACAAAAGAAAACTGCAAAAAAAAAAAATAAAATTGACGAACTCTAGTTTGCAAGTTAACTGTTTAGCAAATTAGAAAACCAATGACTAAACGCACATCGCTATGAGCGTTGACGTATGAAATTGGTTACATAGCGAATTAAATATTTAACATATTTTGGTTAAAAACACAAAAAATGCATTATTTTTCGAAAACATAATCTGATCGAAAATTCCTGTTGTACTATTCCGGTTCACACCAATATACATTTCTTAGAATTTTTTCACATTTTTAGTTTAAACCATCTGGGCTACAGGGTGTGGGACGAAATTTTTTTTGCACAATTTTGGCAAAAATCACGTCAAAATAATTTATTTTGCAAAAATAAAATTTTGATCGTTAATCCACGTACTAAGGGCTTTCATTTGATACCCTACTCAGAATTTTAAAAAAATATTTTTTTTTTCGATGAGCACATATTTGTTTATATTTTTAGGGGGATATGTTTTTTAGATGTTTTAGTATTTTTCCTAAGTGCGGGTCAAAAAGTTGTACAAGCATGCCAAATTTCAACTCTCTAGGTTTAGCCGTTTGGCTACAATTTTTACCGAACAGACAGACAGACAGACAGACAGACAGACAGACAGACAGACAGACAGACAGACGACAAAATGACGGTATAAGGGTTTTTTGGTCATACCTACAAAACCCTAAAAATTGATGTGCAGAGTGAATTTTCACACATTTCAGGGTTTCGCAGGTATTCAGTAAGTGAATGATGATTGGGATGCCAAAACAAATTTTATGTTTACATATTTTTTTGTTAATTTTAATTCGAGTGCCTAATACCATTATTTAGTTGCGCGGAGTGCGTAACTGATGGTTTCCCCCCCATAACGCCCCCTAGGAGGACATGAGCGAATTTGGAATCCTCAGTAAAATCTTTCTTGGATTATATACCCCCCCCCCTGTAGTAAATTTAGTGAAAATTAGGCTATCCGTTTGGCTTTATATAAAGAACAGACAAACAAACAGAAATTCATTTTTATGTATAAAATTATGGTTGCTGTGTCCCGTTTAACACGTATGTAATGCATATTGCATAAATACAGGCGACGTTGACCAATTCAGATGAATTTTGATATTTTATTATCAATGTTTCTTAACAAACAATCTATGTTTTTGACGTCGGTATTGCGAGACCGATGTTACCAGACTATCGATATTTTGATCCGATATTTTCTCTATTGATTTTTCCACTAAACAATAAAAATAAAATCTATATTCTGTTTTTAAAGTTTAACTATTCAGGAGTTTTTACTTTTCTTAAATTGTCACAAGAACCGTGATTGAGTAGGACAGTGTTTCTCAACGGAAAACGTGCCACGGATCAGTAAAATATTTAATTTTATACCGCGGACCCCAAAAAATAAATGTACTATTAAAGAAATTTATTGTATATGTACATCTATATTGTACATCTATATTATACCTCAGTAATAAAAAATCACTGAAAATGAACAAAAAAACATAGAAAATGGAGAAAGGATCATAAAAAAATTGATGTGAAGTGTGAATTTTCACACATTGCAGGGTTTCGCAGGTAGATAATAAGTGAAGGCGGCATGCTGAATGTCTAGGACAAATTTTGCTTTATAGTAATCACTAGGAGCTTTAAAAACAAATTTTAAGTTAAACTTTTTTTTTTTTTTTGGTAAATTTAATTCGAATGCCTAATATCATTATTTAGGTTTCTAAATATGTGCAGTATTTTTTTTATATAGCAACGTTCATTATGATTTTGAAAATTGCGCCTATGGCTTCCATTGGTCATAAGCTCCGCCACTCTGATTTCGTATATTTTGAAACATAGAATTAAATTATAATTTCAGCAATTGCTACTGGTTATTAAATTTACGCTTTTAAAAATTAAATGCAACATTTGCCAAAATATAACTAGAATTTTGAAAAATAATTTAACAAAATAAAAATGCAAAAGAAAACAAAAAATAAAATTGTTTCCAGACCGGAAGCGAACCTTGGTTTGCAACTTAGAAAGCGAAAAGGCTAACCATTACACCATTAAAGCGTAATGGTTTACTGTGTTACATAATGTATTAAATATTTACATCGTCAACCAAAAAACAGTAAAAATTCTAGTTATATTTTAGCAAATGTTGCATTTAATTTTTAAGGGCGTAAATTTAATAAGCAATTGGAATTGTTGGAATTCTATTTTCATTCTATGTGTCATGTATACGAAACCAGAGGGGCGGATCATATGACTTAAAACAACCAATGGAAGTCGTAGGTGCAATTTTCAAAATCTTAATGAACCTTGCTATATAAAAAAAATACTGCCCATATTTAGAAACCTAAATAATGGTATTAGGTATTCGAATTAAAACTAAAAAAAAATATTTTAACATAAAATTTGTTTTTAAGGCTCTTAGATTAACAGACGATAAATTATTTTAAAAATATGGTTCATTTTGCCGTGATTACTACAAAGCAAAATTTGTCCTACACACTCAGCATGCCGCTTTTACGTATTATATACCTGCGAAACCCTGCAATGTGTGAAAATTCACACTTCACATCAATTTTTTTATGATTGTTTTGTATTTTATGTTATAAAAATAAAGTGAGAATTTTTGCACACAGCTTATAGTTCCTATATTTTGTCACGTTTCCAGAAATAAAGTCGTAAATTTTCTTAATACATTTTAAAGAATATTCATAAATTGTTGCACCCTTCAGTGCTATTATTTTAAAATAAACTTTCCTAAAGCTCTAAAATAAGTTCATTAAAGTCCAGTTAAGCTCATATACAACATTTCACACTTTTTTCTGCTAATTTTTTTACATCATAATCCATAAATCTTACCGAGCTAAAAGCATTTCTCGAGAGGTTATTTGACCTTTCGTTAGGCGCGTGTTTATATGTACCATACGTAGGCAAGCTGTATCTCTTGGATATCGAAAAAATAATAAGGGGTACCCCTTACGATTTTTGACCATTTTAAAAGGTTTTCTTAAACGATTCGTATTTATTCTAAAAGTTGGGTTGTTAAGACCTCAATTTTTTTCTAGACCAAACAGTGTACAAAGATTTCAAAAATTCAAATTACAGTTCCCTATATTTTATTGTTCTTAAATTAATTACCGACCGCCGACATATATAAGGGAGGTATTGTGATCATACCGATTTTGACATTTCGAGATTTCGATGGATCTCCACGAATTGAGGTCCCTACATAACGTTTTGACTATTTTTAGCATGATGTCTGTAGGTCTGTCTGTCTGTCTGTCTGTCTGTCTGTCTGTCCATCTGTCTGTCTGTCCGTCTGTCTGTCCGTTTGTCTGTGTACACGTTCAGAGCAAATTCGACTAAAAGGATTTTTATGAAACTTCATATTAAAGCTTTTGACATCAATGGCACAAGTTGATCAACTTTTGGTAAAAATCGTTTGACTAGAAATGGGAGTTTACTCATGTCAATTTTAAGATTTTTGCGAATATTTAACAACAGAAAAATATTTAGAAAAAATGTATTTAACAAGAAAGTTAATATAAAGTCCAGATTGGGAAAAGATTTGATTATGGACAGGAGGAAGGCATGGGCATATATTTTGAGTTTAAAAGTAACTGATACTATGAGAGTTTGTTTATTACATTTGTCGCAGAAAAACAAAACTGCACTAATATGTTTGCACCTGTAAGTTGCATATTTAACTTTTAACTGTTCCCCAACTAAAACTAATTTTATTTCATGAGGTAATGAACATAATGCACTTGTTTGCAAACAGAATCCATATATTGTAAATTCAGATGACCGACACTCAGATGTACCACATAAAATTATCCAGCATTTAACACCTGGTCAACTACAAATTACACTTCAATAAATCTACTGAAATTAAACTTTAAATACTGTATTTAATGTCCACCTTCTGTTATAAACCTCGATCCATGTGTAGCGTTTAAAAATTAAAAAACTTCGCAATTGTTTACCCGCATTTTCATATTTAAAAATGTACTGTGCTTAAATTAACCTGTTCGCTATTAGCATATGGACAGCTGAGTACTTTAGACAACAGCCATATTGTCTTGAAGCACAGCGTCGCCACCGGTAATGTCACTTGTCAATATTCAATGCTATAAAGCAGTAATTTAGGATCAGCCGTTTTGGCGCTGCGATCTTTAAATCGAAACCCTATAACCGTGGTTCAATCCGTTGTTGATGTATTCATAAGATTTCTTAAAGAAACAGAAATCACAATAACGCAGAATGAAAGTAACTAAATAAGAAAATAAACAAAAGAATTACTAATTAAGTTTTGCTCACATTTTCTACATAATTAATCTTTTTTCTTGTTCATTATCTGCCCATTTGACGTTTAATTGCATGCTAGTTAGTTATAAGTAGTTCATAAGTTGTTCGCGAGAGTATTTGGCGCGTAATTCAAAAGCTCAATAGTTGAATGAATATTTTTAAACATCTGAAACAAGCTTTAGAAAGCATCACACACCGTCGCTATTTTTAGAGGCGCTATTTCGGGCGGGGGACGCTTACGGATTCGGCGTCCGAGGAACGGCGTCGCAACGGCTGGGGGTACGGCGTCTGTCTTACGTAACGCTCTCGGTATACCCCTACCCCCTCGTACCTCAACCCCCCCCCCACCAAGTTCTACACATACAAATCTTTGTTTTGACATGTCCTGAACGATATTTCTATTGCTATATCTACAATCATTACTTTGTTTTCTTATTTTCAATTGATTTTTGAAGAGATTTCAAATAATAATATTATAACGTTGTTTTAAACATTATAAATCTATACTAATATATAGCTGGAGTACCCGTGCTTCGTAATGGTTTTGTTATATACATTTTTTGCTGTAACGTAAATGATAAGTGAGATATTTTAATTTTACCAACAGAAAATAATCGTTTCTTTATTCTGAACCACTATTTTGTATATACAGAGTGATTATTTAATGGCGAGACGACGTCCCCGAATTATCAAATAAAATAATAGAAAATCAAATAAAAGAATGGCAGGAAATCATTGATTCAATAATTTAGAGATGACGGAAGTGTCTACTACGCGCATGCGCGCATAATCGCCTGCTACGATGTGTATGAAACGGCAAATTATTAAAATTTCCAGTGACGTCGTCTCGCCATTAAATAATCACTCTGTATTTCGAGTGTTAAGTAAATAATAAGTGAGATACTTCGTTAAAGGTTCCCCATAGCTTCTCAAATATATATTTTATTAAATAGTAAATAATGAAATACAAGAAATGCTGAGAATATTACCTAAATATACATGTTAACTATTACGAACAAATAGGTGTGGGAAGGGATTAGGAAATACCATTGACCATAGTCCTGGGAATGGGAGATTCCAACAGATTAAATTGTTCATTAATGAGATTATGCCCTTCTCGCTGTGCATATTTAATCTCAAATGCCTCTAAGAAGTACATGGGTTTTCCTCTTTTATTTTCTAAATGTAAAAATTCTAAATTTTTTTCATTGCAATGGTGACCGTTTTCTATAAGATGTTTGGTTAAATTAGATGATTAGGATTTATTATATTTCCATGCCCTCGAGTGTTCTTGAAATCTGACTTTAAAATTACGTTTAGTTTGCCCTATGTAATACGTGTTACAATCATTACATTTGATTTTTAAGATACCGGAATAAGAAGTAGTTTCTTTCTGTCTTATTTTGTTATTAATGTTAAAGTAGTGTTAATTTTAACACTGAAAAAGTAATATTTCATAAAAAATATCACTATCTGAATAAATGAAGATATACACGGTGCTTTGGTTAAAAATAGTGAACTTTATATTTTTTTAAATGAAAATTTTAACACTAAAATTTTAACCAAACTGAAAATGAACTTTAAAACTTATGAATGTTTTCTGTTTATAATGGTTCTTTGTTCATATCTACGAAATCCTAAAAAACAACTTGTAAGGATATTTTTAAACAAAGCTTATATTCTGAATCGTATGTTTTAAAATATGTATTTTATGAAAAATTGTGTTCAATAAAAATAAATGATTTATGTTCAATCTATATTTGGTATGTAAATGCTCTATTTTCAAGTCCGTCATTAATAATGTATGAAAGCCGTCAATAGTAAAAATAACTTGGATAACTCTAAATGCCATATTTAAATATACTGCATACAACTGACACCTAACGCTCATTTTATGTATTACGGTTTATAACTCGTATTATACCCTTTTCACACTAGATCTTTAAGATCGGATGTTTAAGTGAATGTATCTTTAAACGCTAATGTGAAACCTCGTCTAAACACGACCGATGTTTAAGACAGAGATCTGCGTCTTAAACTTCGTACGCATTGCCAACTTAATTTCTATTATATAAAAATTTTATATATATATATATATATATATATATATATATATATATATATATATAAAAAATACTCCTTGAATTTGTGCTGTGAACATGTTATATTATCATAAACAAGAATACTGTATTATATCGACGTTATAAGAAGTTTATACTTATTGTTATAATAAAATTATTTATTTTAATAATGTGTTTAATAAAATACAGAGCTACAATAATTGTGATAAAATGTATCGACTTACATATTAATACAGGTGTAATATATTCTTTATTGTAGTGCCTTTATTGTAGAATGAAATGAAATATCCTTAATTGTTTATAATAATTCAAAATGTGCGTCTGCGCAGACAGTTCAAAACTGGTAATTTCATGACGGTAACTTAAGGACAAAATTACTGTAGCTGATGACTGCACCAGAGATTTAAACATCAAGTGTGAAAGCATACCGATCTTAAACATCGGTGAACTTTAAGTTCACTCGTCTTAAAGATCTAGTGTGAAAAGGGTATTAGTTAGTTATAAGGTTCAGTTAAAGTAGGCGAGTTTAGTAGATACTCGCTTGCGTATTTACTCGCTGATACTAAACTCGCTCAATGTAAAAGCGCCTTCAGACGATGTGTCTAACGTTGGTCAATACTGGTACCAACGTTGGCCGTAGTATTCAGCATTGGTGGACAATTATATATGCGTACCATACAGACGATGTGTCTATTAAGCACTAGAGTTTAGTAACTGCAAAAATAGCGAACGGGGCCAACGCATTGAATAAAAAGACTAAAAAAAGGAGGCTTTATGACCTTTTTTATACAATTAAATCTTGAATATTTTCGAGCGATTATTTTTTACAACTTTCGACGTAGATTAACACAACAACAGTGCATCGATGAACTTAATTCGACTTTTGGCGATGAAGCACCATCAAGGACTACTGTTTAGCGATGGTTTGCCTACTTCAATCGTGGCCGTAGTTCGCTTAAGGACGAATTTCCTGAAAGTCGTCCAAAATCAGTTATTCCGGAAAACATTGATGCTGTGCGTGAACTGATACTGCAAGATCGTCATGTGACTTATCGTGAAATTGAGGTATCCTTGGATATTAGTGAGACCAGCATACATTCACTATTGCATGAACATTTGACCGTCACAAAGATTTGTTTGCGTTGAATCCCACATTATTTGACAATCGCAGTGGAAAATGTCCCAATCGGAGAGGAAAAAGTGCTTCGAAAATTGATTCAAACGCATGCAAAACTGTATTGATCTTCATGGAGAATATTTTGAAAACAATAAAGCTACTTTTGTTAATAAATAATTGTTTTTGATCTGAAATCTCGAAATATAAAAGACAACCCTAGTAACACCAGTCTCGTCTATGTTTCAACGTAGTGTATCAACCTGTGGAAGCCAAATGTAACTAAGTAATGCTTGCATGTTAGTTACATTACGGTTCTAATATTGTCAATTTAATTAACCAAGTGTGACGTTATTTCATAGTTAACTTGAATGAACTTTGTTTTTTTGCACTCTACTAATAACGAACCATGTTTTACTTTGTCAGCAATCTCCGTAGATGATGTCATATAGTACGCCCTATACTTATAAACTTAAATTCTAAAAGGTCTTCATGTCTTTAAGCATATATTATGAAGATTTATAACAAAATGAAGTTTCCCGAGAAAAAAATTGAACGTTGATGACTCGATAAAAACTGTTAAAAATTGTGAGAGCGTTTCCCCCTCGTATTTGATGGCCTTGAGTTTATGCTAACATGATGTTGGCAACATTGAAACGCGTAACTAGTTTCTAGTGTAATTTTTCACTTTTTATGCCTTCATCTCTGGTAAAAACCGATATAAAAACCCCAAGTACACGATTTCATCTAAAAACTATTACAATGTCGCAAAATTGATGGGTATTTGAAAGATTTGGGTTTGAACAGAGCCCAAAATCCCAACTAAACCCCTTCCCACGCTTTATTCATTCATATATTATCGTTTTCTGTATCCCGGAGAAGCTGTTCTAAGAGAGTGCCTTTATGAAATTTTGTTTCCAATTTAAAAAGACAACCAATATAACACAACTTTTGAAAACAGATTTTAGAGAAGATGCTTTGAGTTGAACTGCGTCTTTGAAACAAGGAGTTTGTAGAGAGATAACAAGCCTCGTATGACCTTGACGTGACGTCAGCATAAAACATTAAGCGCCATTTTAAGGTACCCATAACATTGAGTTTATGTTGTATTTGGTATACTGAAATTTAAGTTTTCGTCATATAAGTGCTTTTTTTTACAAATTGTGTATATAAACAGTTGTTTACAATACCAGTTCAGTGTACTGTTATCAAATAAGTGAGACAATACTCGCAATTTTGTAACAATTGTAGAATTAGAGCTGGGGTGGAAGACTAAATTATGTAAATTGTGAATAAGGTTCACACTTCTAAAAATTTCAATTGATGACCTAAAAAAATCAGCTGTGGCCACCACAGGACCGACCACCTTCAAAGTACTTGCATAAAATACATTCTAGCAGCAGAGTAGAAATAACTTGGCCTAATATTTTCTAACAGAGATATTATTTATCATGACCATGGAAACGTTACATATAAGTATGAAAAAAAATCAGCTGTGGCCACCACAGGACCGACCGCCATCACAAAGTACTTGTATAAAATACATTCTAGCAGCAGAGTAGAAATAACTTGGCCTAATATTTTCTAACAGAGATATTATTTATCATGACCATGGAAACATTACATATATGTATGAAAAATTAGAAAATTTCGAAAAAATTTTCTAAAATTGCTTTTATAGCAACTTTTGTTAAATAGTTTTTTTCGAAATATTTTTCTGTTGCTAAATATTCGCAAAAATCTTAAAATCGACACGAGTAAACTCCCATTTTTAGTCAACCGATTTTTACCAAAAGTTGATCAACTCGTACCATTGATGTCAAAAGCTTAAATATGAAGTTTCATAAAAATCCTTATAGCCCAATTTGCTCTGCACGTGTACACAGACAGACAGACGGACAGACGGATGGACGGACGGACAGACAGACGGACATACAGACCGACGGACATCATGCTAAAAATAGTCAAAACGTTATGTAGGGACCTCAATTCGTGGAGATCCATCGAATTCTCGAAATGTCAAAATCGTTATGATCACAATACCTCCCTTATATGTTGGCGGTGGGTAAAAAGGTTCCCATTTCTAAAATACAAGGGAAGACAAAAAAAAAGGACATCGTTTCTATTTTTAAAATTTTCTAGTATGTTTGTGTATTTTTATTTTTATTTCCTTCTTTCTTAGGGGGTGGACCCCGGGCCCCCCTGGGTGCGCCACTGGTGCTATCTATTGGTAAGTTCTGCACCAAAATACCGATATACATGTGCAACTTTAAACATTTGTGTGCATGCGTACACTTTACACGGTGATATCTCCGTTATTATCAATTTTCGATGCATAATGTAAAATATTTTCCGAAACATCCAGCATTCTGTTGGCCTCTTACACTTAACAAATAGCTACAAAACCCTGATATGTGTGAAAACTCACACTTTTATATTTATTGGGTTTGTGTCAGTCGCTATTTTAGAGTCTTTAAGTTGGTATCTTTAAATGTTTAAATTTGTGTGTTGGTATTCTGTCCACGCGTTGGTTAGGTAGTTAAGCGTCCAATGCCACGTGTGGTCTCCACAAAAAACTCCCCGGAATAAAAGATACAATCTCCAGTAAATTCATTCTATTTACCTGCTTTATAAAGACAGAGCTACACAATATTCTCACGGCTAAAGGCTGTAGATTGTCATTTACTTTCATTTCCTTCCAACAATAAGGTTCAAATACAATGCTCTTAATTTTTCTTTCCTCTTAATTCAGCGGAAACTTTTTTCCTCCTAAAGTCAGAACCAAAAAACTTCTATAGAGAGGGTATCGAAAAATTAGTACAGCACTGGGAATAATAAATAGTAATGGAAATTTATATTTTGTAATTATATACGAGTGAAAATTTCGGGAAAAAAAAATGTTTCATTTTGTAATACGTAAGTAACAGGAAAAGTTCATTTTTTATGTTTTATATTTACAATACATTTATAATATCATGTGTTAAAAAAGAAATTACATAAGGGTTGGGTGTGGAAAAATAAAATAATGCGTACTGCAAGCTTTAACTGGCCGACCGGCGTAGCGTAGTGGTAACACATGTGCTCTGCGTTGCGAAGGTCTCGGGTTCGAATCCCGTTCAGGCATGGAAACTTTCTCAAATAAAAATTGTCCTGGCTAATTGCCACAGCAGCAAAGGCCATTATATAAAAAAAAAAAAGCTTTAACTGTCAATTAATTAACTGTGATCACTGTTGTTGTCATAAGTTTCTATTGAAAATTCGATTAAGCTACAGTTATAATGGTTTTTACCATAGAACACAAAAAATTTATGATTGAATCATATTTTCGAAATGGTGTTCGAGTGAACAGCGAATGGATTTACAGTGCGGTGTCATGTTTAGAAGAATTTCGGCTACAATTTCCAGATATTGTTTTCCTTGAAGGAGAATTTTACAGCGCACTTAGAAGATGTGTTGATTTATTCCAAGATACAGGAAGCAATACTCATAGAGATAGAACTGGAAGGCCAAGAGTTCGTACTCAAAATACAGTTGATGATGTTCGTCAACGTATGGATGAGCAACCCACTATATCACTACGTACAGTGTCGCAAGAGACTGGTTTATCAATAGGAACTTGCCTTACTATTCTCAAAAAAGATTTAAAGCTCTTCCCATACAAAATTCTTGCTTTACATGAGTTGCCAGCAGATCACAATAGGCGAATTCTGTGTTGCCATTGGTTCCAACAAAATTTAATTAATAATGATGATTTGTTAAATTTAATGTTTTTTTCTGACGAGGCCTGGTTCACCCTTTCGGGGTATATTAATTCACAAAATATGAGGTTATGGAGTTCTCAAAATTCTCATACTTTTCGTGAAACTCCCCTTCACCCGTTAAAAGTTGGTGTTTGGATTGCTGTGTTTCGAAGACGTATTATCGGACCCATATTTTTCCACGAAACGTTTACTGCTCAGAGATACCGGAATATTTTACATGAATTTAAACCAGAATAGTTCAACAGGAATTTTTGAGGCGCAAAAATCATGCCTCCTTTTTTTGGTTATCACTGCGACCTGTCTTCCTTGTTTATTCAAAAATACCTTTGTCCGGCTCCGTTTTCCAGTCTAAATACGTAAGAAACCCTGAAAATTATTTCAAATAAAGTCATTTCGCTTTACGACAGTTTGAAATTGGTCGTAATAATGGGAGATTGTATATAAATGTGAAGTTGGCAACAGTGATGTAATCAGGTGGTGAAACAACAGTTAGACTTTTTGGCAACGTCGCTTAGATTTTCTTGAAAGAAATGTAAAAAGTGCGTGGGTGTGATGAAAATAAGTGGGAGGCAGACAGTAGATAAATGGCTCTGGGCTTATGATTGATGCGTTATCATGAAAACAGAACATAACCTTAAAATCCTTTAAATCACATGGCGTCATGACGTCATGACGATGCGATATGAGATTCTCTCTGAGAGATGTATGCGTCATAATATACTGAACATTTTGAACAATATAAACATTTTATGAATGGAATAAGATTTTACTTCAAAATAAACATTTTTTTAGGGTTTTGTATGTATGACCACCAAAAAACCCTTATAACGTCACTCATGTATCTGTCTGTTTGTACGGTAGAAATTGTAGCCGAATGGCTGAACATAGAAAGTTGAAATTTGGCATGCTTGTACAACTTTTTGACCCACATATAGAAAAATTATAGAGAGTTCAAAAAAATACAGCGCAGGATAAATATAAACAAATATGTATTAAATAAAAAAATAATATATTTTTTTAATAGTTACGAACTGAGTTACTCACACCACACTACCCTCTACACTGTAAAATATTTCTTATTAATCTAATGAAGACTTGAATATGAAGTAAATGAAAAAAAAAACGCTAGGATTGCTGTGTCTCGAAGACGTATTATTGGACCCATATTCTTCCACGAAACTGTTACTGAATATTGTACGTGAATTTATTAATCAGCTTCATGAGGATGAGCTCCAGCAAAGAACCTTCGTGAATTTTTTGAAAATCGAATAATTAGTTTACATTCAAATCCAGAATTTCCACCTATGGTCTATTTCAAAGTAGAAAAAAGTAGATAGCGCTGCGAACCGAGTACGATTTACACTGATCAAATACAGTATAGCGGGAAATTTAAAATAAGTTACAACTAAGGCATGGGCGTAGCAACTGGGTTCGCAAGTGATTTTTTTTAATATAAAAAAGGTTAATAAGATATTGAAATAAACAAGGCAGATATAATCTGTCTCAATTTGTAATACGAAACTAGATCTGGTTACTTTGGTGACTGTTGTGGTGTAAACAGACTTTGGCGTATCCGTGTGAACCAATACTATGACAATATTATAAATGTATTGTCAATATACAACATAAAAAATGAACTTTTCCTGTTAGTTCCGTATTACAAAATGAGACAAATAATAATACACTTACGTTATTTATACGACATAAATTCAGTTTAATGGGAAATTTGAAAAAGTAAAAAAAATATTATTTTTTAAAATTATGTACTATATATAAAAAGAGAGATTTGGCTAAAAGAGTTTAAACAAAGCAATAAAACAAACAATATATCTTCAGAGCTAAAGTTTCTTATTTAAATAATTATTGTAAATAAAAATTAAAAATATACAGTCTGTTCCAAACGGTTAAGCGGAACTAAATTTTGCAATCTAGTTACTTTCATCGTTTAAATCGTGCTTTTCGACCGTTTTGTTTAAGCTTTGTAAATCATACTTACAATAAACATTTTTGGTTAAGGTTAATATCATTTTAAAATGTCATTTTCTTTATATTTTGATTTTTTGTGTCATTCTTAATACAAATTTCCCATTTATTTATTTTTTTGTCATTAAAATATACAAAAAAAAATAAATTAATTTTGACATAGGTCATTCGTTTCCATGGTTTCATTGTTGTAATTTTAAATTTTGACATCCCAACATGAAAAATGAAATAACCCAAGCAAGGTCCCTTGTCGTGACAACCTAAAAGAACGAAATTCCCATTTAGTTCCGCCTAAGCGTTTGAAACAGACTGTATGTATATATGAAGGTCTAAAAATTATATTAATAATTTCTTCTTTGGGCACAATCAGCTGGACTGTCTTTTGGCCTCACATTAGTCCTCTCTCTTGATCTCTTAATTGTCAAGTGTCAAAAAATATTTATAAATCAGATAACCTAAAAAATATATAACTGCGTAAAAACAAATTACATGGAGAATTTTCTCCATAAAATCTACGCCAAGAATATAAATAAAAGTAAAAATATGTAAATAATAACAAAATATATGAGAAAAATTAAATAATATAAATAATATGTATTTCCAATGTACGACACTGAACATCTGTCAACTTGGACTAAAAGCAATATTTTTATAGTGTAATAGGGATGACGATCTAAACCAATCCGAAACAAGGACAAACAGCTCCTACCTTCTTAAACACATTTTTCTACTTTGAAATAGACCATAGATCACCAGACTTGACTATTTTAGATTACTTTATATTTCCTTATCTGAAAAATAATGTATACAAGACTCCTACTAACAATATCGAGGAACTGCAAAACAGAATTACCGAACAGTCTGCCAATATAACTCAAATTCTTATAAATGCTTTTAATAGTATGAAAAGACGAGTAAATTTGCGTTTGCACGAAAACGGTGGTCATTTTGAACAGCTTCTTTAGTTTTTTATGTTTATTTTTCTGTACCTGTGAAATCAAAAAATATATTGTATATAATGTAAAAATTTGTATTTAGCTGGCTAATATGGTTGTATAAACTAATGGCCAATAAAACGATATAATTAAAAAAAATAAAAAATAATTTCCAATTTTAATGATTACAAAGGCTGTGCCTAAACGTTAGTCAATTGTTAATAATGCTTGCAATAGACATTATTTTATGTTTCCACAGCCAACCCTTATGTAATATCTTTTTGAACACATGGTAGCTTATGCCGGTTTACATGGTATAATTGTGGTACCAAAAGGTACAGTTTTGTGAGATACATTTATATTTTCACAGAAATATTACACGATATAGTATTTAATTAACATAATTAAAAAAATTAAAATATTGAGTTCGACGATCTTCGTAGAATGGGTCGAAATATTCCTAGACATCCAGCATTATGTTTGCTTCTTACACTTATCTATAAAACCCTGAAATGTGTGAAAATTCCCATTTCATATAAATTTCTTGATTAATACGAAGCCCCAAAAAGCAATAATTTGTAAACTACACTTGTATATGTGTCACTATTATAACACTTTCATATCTAATTATAACTAACAATGTACTTAAAACAAGTAAATATAATTTAATATAAATCGTAAATTAATTAATTAAAATTGAATTGGCGCGTGTGAATCCAAACTATAGGGTTGAAAATTTGAACGTAAACACGGAATAAGCTGATAAATTATGAGAGGCTTAGTGAAAAACCCCCATCAAAATATTTTGACGTGAGTGGGTTTTGGATGTCCGCTAAAAATATCAGATGATTTTATAACAATACCGAACCCAACCTATCTCTCAAAAAGGATATTTCACAAAGGATTATTAATGAATTTGACATTGAAATTACATCAGCGAGGACAGCCATTGTTCTTTAAACATTCATTATTTAATATTATTTAAAACACTTCAAGCCATTAAGATGTTTCACTACAATTATTTACACTTTTAAGGATTTTGTGGGTATAACCAGAGTTGATATTCAGTCTATACACACTAGTATGTGCATACCGATTGTTAAAACATCGTAAAACGGTGCGAAGTTGACCAAATTATTTTTAACCTATTATTATTATTCACCAGAGCTTCAACAACGCCTGTATTTATGCAATACGCATTACGTACGTGTTAGACGGGACATTTAACACAAAAAAATTGATTTGAAGTGTGAATTTTCACACATTTCAGGATTTCGCCGGTATTTAGTAAGTGAATGATGATAATTTGGGATGCCAAAACAAATTTTATGTAAAAATATTTTTTGTTAATTTTAATTCGAATGCCTAATACCATTATTTAGATTTCTAAATATGTGCAGTATTTTTTTTTATATAGCAAGGTTCATTAAGATTTTAAAAATTTCGCCTATGGCTTCCATTAGTTAAGTCATACGTTCCGCCCCTCTGATTTCGTATACATTGAAACATTGAATTAAATTATAATTTTAACACTTCCCACTTGTTATTAAATTTACGATTTTAAAAATTAAATGCAACATTTGCGAAAATAAAACTAGAATTTTAACAAAATAATTTAAACAAAATAAAAATGCAAAAAAAAAACAGAAAAAATAAAATTGTGACAGGAAGCGAACAGTAGTTTGCAACTTAGGAAGCGAGATGTCTTACTACTACACCATGAAGGCATACTGGTTTACAGTTTTATATAACATATTAAATATTTACGTCGTCAACAAAAAAAACACAAAAAATGCGTTATTTTCCGAAAAAATAAACTGATCAACAATTCCTGTTCACAATTTACACAGAATTGTAAAAAGATATATTTTTTTCGATGAGCAGATATTTGTTTATATTTTTAGAGGGATATGTTTTTTAGATGTTTTAGTATTTTTCCTATGTGCGGGTCAAAGAATTGTATTTGGATAAGCATGCCAAATTTCTTATGATTTATTTTATATTTTTATTTCTAAAATGTGAGTTTATTAAATATAAAGAAAGATGTGAACCAATAAACATATAATTTAATTTTCATAATAGTAGTATTACTTATTATTTATTGACTGTTTCTTGTTAATTATATGTTATGTTGGATCCCATAATAAGGCCTTTTTTCATAATGAGGTCTTTTTGAAATTTTTTTTAATAATATATAATCTGTAATAAAATGTTTTTATAGTATTATTAAACAAATTTGAAAAAAGGCCTCATTATGAAAAAAATGCCTTACTATGAAAAAAAGGCCTTGTTATGGGATTTGAACTTAATTAGGTACCTATATATTTCGTAGCATAATAAAAATTAAAAAAAAAAACTGTCCTACTGTGTCCTACTAAACTACTATTTTTAGTTGAAATACCCTACTCTGTCACGAGAGACATTTGGTAACCCTAGGTATAAGGGTTTTTTGGTCATATCTACAAAACCCTAAAAATGGTTGGAGAATGAATGAGAAAAATATCTGGCGGTGCCGTTTTATATAAATGATATCTTAGCGATTGACCGTAGGCATTAAAGTTAAGTTTATATGTGAAAGTACCTTCCTTTACTATGTTTCACTTCCTCACAGTTCTTTGTTGATAACAATGTGTAATAAAGTGTAATAGTATGTGGTACACTAATCGGACAAACAGGTTTAAGAGGCAACTACAGACACGCGAACCCCACAAAATCACTTCTAACACGATTCAACCACGTCAAAGAAGTTTCATTAAAAGATTCGCGGGACAAACGTCATTCAACTTTGATAATAAGATTCTTTTTCTATATGCAACTCTTGTATTCACTGTCTATGACTGTACACGCAACTTCAACAGATATTCCTGTTGCTGAGAACCCGTAAAAAATTTAACCACCAAGAGATTATCGCCTTTTAAAAGCAACCTATTTTGGCCTGCAGAAATCAGTAAGTCAAAAACGTGAGAGAAGAAAGAGAGAAAAACAAAAAAGAAAATAATGGTTTGAAAAAGATTCAATGAAAGTATTGTGTTCATTAATTTCAGTGGTAAAGAAAATTACGTTATTACTAAATCATCCGATGACTGGGATAGTTACCCTAACGCAGCATTTCTGAAACTTTTAAGACGAAGGACAGGTATATTTCGCGGCACACCCTAATACATATATTAAAATAAGGTTGACAAGTATGGTTGCTATTTAGCGCCTCACTCTGATCCGGAAAAAAGAAAAAGTTGCGTATCATAAAAAATCATTTGACGAACGAACAGCAGAAATTTGGAAAATCACTTGAAGAACGGTGGGGCGAAATGCGAAATATTACTGTGAGAATATAGTGCAGAAATACAGAAAGTCACTTGAGTTAAATAGTTATAGGGTTATATACCGGGTGAATTATTTAAGGAGCAACATACATGTTTCACATATAATGTTAATGAAGTGAGTTATTTCATTTACAACATAGCAAATTATGAAAGCAAGCTCATATCCATGGCAACAGATTATGCAATGGTAATTAGATACAATAGTTATTTGACATGAAGTTCCTAGACGGCCAAAAAATAGTAAATTAGAAACAATAAATGAATTTTTATTAGTTTGTTTATATTTACATACAAACAAAAATAATAATGTCCTTAGTAGCTAAGTCCAAAAAATATTTAAAAAAATAATATTTTGTCATTTCTATGGATACGATAAGCATTTGTTTTATGGCTATGTTGCTTTTGAGATAACTCACTTCATTAAAATTATATGTGAAACATGTATGTTGCTCCTTAAATAATTCACCCGGTATATATATATATGAAAAAAATTTCTCACATTTAATCGCACGATCTTGAAAAATAATGTCGTTATTGCACTACCGAGGTAGCAGAATTCTTCCACATCTTCTAAGTCTTCACCGTTAATAGAAAATCTGTTGATGTTATTGGTACCAATCTGCATTACTTTGGTTTTCGCTTTATTTATGCATAAGCCAATTAAATGTTACATCAATATCATTTTATGAAGTAAAATTAGAAAGATTCTTTATTTTACAAATTATTTTATTGTCACCAGACGTACGTTTCGGCTACAAAGTAGCCGTCACCAGTAGCTGAATAAAACTGAGGTATCTTAATTTTATTTCATGAAGTCTCAGATTTTCCAGGCTACAAGATTTATGATATTTTTGTGTCATAAAACGGTTATTATAATATTTTCTGAGGACTGGTAGTTTTTTCTTGGGGACCAGTATCGGATCGCGGGTCACAGTTTGGAAAAAGCTGTCCTAACCCTTTTACTTTGAAGCTACAGCAATTTTTTGACTAACTTATCAAGTTGTTGGTTCATGCGAATTTTCAATTATAGTCGCATTGCTGATAGGTGACTATTCGTTGCTACAAGTATCGATGTACAATACTATATGCTTTCTCTGTCTATATTATTTGCATACCCATAGTAACGTATAGTGACGCAAGTTGACAACTAACCTTCCAAATTATTTTAATAAAAAACAAAGCATTAGAAAGATACAGCATGATTCGTAGATATCTTTACTAATTAGAGCACGAAAATAAATTCACAGCAGTACTCAAACAAACAAAATTATTAATTTTAAGGTAATAATTATAAATAAGGAAAAACTTATACTCATACGTAAATTTTGGATTATAATTTGTTGTTTCATTAAATAAAATTTTTGTTTCCCCTAAGTACAAAGTAATAAAATATTAAATAAAAATATATTTATTCATATAATATATTGCTACAAGTTGTATTTAAATGTTTATTTTTATTTTAAAAAAATTAGTCACTGTAATGCATGATATCTTCGTCATCTGAACTATCGCTGTCATTTCTTGTATTTATTATTATTGGATTAATATCATCAACAATCCTTTCCCTTTCCCACCATTAATTTATTAAATTTTCGATTTTTTTAACAGATTTTGCCCAAGTTTCACAATTAATTTGATCACAGGCTACTTGCCACATTTTCAAAACTTCGTTATCAATATATCCATTTTGACCAATATGTCTATCATAATAATTTTTTGTTATACCCCAAATTAGTTCAATGGGGTTAAACTGACAGTGATAAGGAGGTAATTAGTACTTCATGACCATACGTTTGTGCCAATGTATCAATAAAATAAACTGGTTCAGATTTTAATTTCCTTCGTTTTCTCGTGATTTTGTTAGTGAGAAGTTCAGATTTATTACATTTTATAATTCTACGAATTGTTGATTCCGAAATCTTCAAGGCAGCTGCTACTCTTTGATGGACACAAGATAGAGCAATAAGTGGCCCATTGTTCTCTTTTTCGGAACTAAAATATTCCAGCAGATTTAAAACTAAAGTTTGTGAATTTAATAATTGGCCACCAGTGTTGTAATAGATACATTTGAAAATATATCTAGATACAGATACAGATACTTGAGGAAAAATGTATCTAGATGCAGATACAGATACAAATTTTAAAAAGTATCTAGATACAGATACATTTTTTTTACAATGTATCTAGATACTTCAAGATACTTTTAAGATACTTTCGGAAAAATGAAAACACCACAAAAAAAAAGAAATAACTAGAGCAAGGAATATATTTGTTCACAATAAAAAATAAGTTATGCACTATTATTACTCTTAAAATAAACACAAATAGCCTTTGAAGCTGTGTGTCAGAAATATTAACTAACTATATACCTATGTAATCTTTAAAAAAATCACTTTTTTATTCCAATTTCAGCGGATATCTCGAACATTTTTTGTTCGCTAATAAATTACTGATTATTAAATGAGTATTTAGGATGATAAAAATAAAACAACAATTTTATTTATTATATTTTTGTCTGGTCGCTGATTGGTTAATTTAAACTTAAAATTCAAATATCTGAATGATGCTAAATGTATTACCAACTTGAAAAATCGTAAGGACATATTTTGTAAAAAGACCTTGAAAAAGACAAAATAGGAAAGTATCTGAAAAAAGTACCTGAAATACAGATACTTAGATACTGATTTAAATATCTAGATACAGATACAGATACATATTTTAAAATGTACCTAGATACAGTAACTAGATACTTGCACAGTATCTAGTTACTGTATCTAGATACAAATACCTAGATACATTACAACACTGTTGGCCACAAGCTCTATTAATTAATATTATTAACAGACACTGACAGCTAAGACAAATAACAAAAACATTTTTTAAATAGCTGAAAAATGGTAACTAGATTATTATATGAATGCACTACTTGATACATACATGTAACAGTCACCTATCAGCAATCCGACTATAGTTTCCACTCTCAGTGGATAAATAATAAACAATAGTGAGGTGTTATTGTTTCATGTGCGTTTAGGCTGTAATGCACCGTTTATAGTGTTAATAATGAGTGTATATCGAGGCGTTAAAATGACATTGAATCGTTGATGGAAGTGTGCCAGTCCTTCGTGTGTCTGTACGTCCGTGTGTCCGTGTGTCCGTGTGTCGTGTGCAAGTGGTCGAGTGATGAGCGTAGACCGCGAATAACAGAGAGTGTGTGTGACGGGCCGACGGCGACGGCGGACGTCGGTGGTCTGTCCGGGGTCGTCGCTGAGCCGCCCCCGCTTCTCCGGCCCCGGTATTGATCCGGTAAAGCCGCCGCCGTCGTCCGTACCTCCGCTGACGCCGGCACATTTCTCTATCAGTGGCGGACGAACTACAGACAGACAACATGTAAACAAACATACCAACAACAAATAAAAAACCCTAAAATACCTAAACCAGAATCGACTTATAACTACTTTAGGTTATTCGAAGCATGGTGTTGGCGATTACATTGACCATATTATTTTACAAAAAAATTTATGTGAAGTGTGAATTTTCACAAATTTCAGGATTTTGTGGGTATTTAATAAGTGTAAGAAGCCAACAGAATACTGGATGTTTAGGACCAAGCGGGCATCTAGTTTAGGGGGGGGGGGTAGAGGACAAAATTATTGTAAAAGAGTAGGAACCTAAAAAAAAGTCCTAAATTCCAAAATATGTACAAGTAATGACTAAAACTAATTTTTCACACACTCTTGTCCGATTTTCTCGTAAACGGTTTACGATAGAAAAATTGTTTAAATATAAAAGTTGTAGATCTAAAATTTCTCTACAACTTTTCTCAAGACGCTAACTCTCTAGGTTAATTAACTCGGGAGTTATACAAGAAAAACTAATTTTTCACACATTCTTCAGATAGTTTAAACTAAAAATCTGAAAAAAAATCTAAGTAATGTACATTGGTGTGAACCGGAATAGTTTGACAGGAATTTTTGATCAGATTATGTTTTCGGAAAATAACGCTTTTTTTGTGTTTTTTTGTTGACGATGTACAAAAGTTATAGTTATGTAACACACTATACTACACGGCGTATCCTGGTCTAATGGTTAGCTTGCTCGCTTGTTACGCAGCAAACTACGGTTCGCTCACGGGCAGAGGAGACAATTTTATTTTTTTCCATTTTTATTTTGTTTCCATTCTATTTAACACAGTAAAGGAGTGAACGTTCGTAGTCCAGTGGTAACGTTCTCGCTTCGTAAATTGCAAACTACTGTTCAACTTCCGTCAATTTTTAATCTTTCTGTTTTTTTTTTGCATTTTTATTTTGTTTAAATTATTTTGTCAAAATTCTAGTTATATTTTGGTAAATGTTGCATCTAATATAAGAGTGTAAATTTAAAAAAACCAGTTGGAATTGTTAGAATTATATTTTCATTCTATATGTCATGTATACGAAACCAGAGGGGCATATGACTTAAAACAACCAATGGAAGCCATAGGCGCAATTTTCAAATTCTTAATGAACATACTTATACTTGCTATATATATATAAAAAAAATACTACACATATTTAGAAACCTAAATAATGTTATTAGGTATTAGAATTAAAATTAACCAAAAATATTTTAACATAAAATTTCTTTTAAAGCTCTTAGATTAACAAACGATAAATAATTTTAAAAATATCGTTCATTTTGCTGTGATTACTACAAAGCAAAATTTGTCCTACACACTCAGCATGCTGTATGAAAACGCGGAAAATCATATTTTTTTATTACAAGATCACAGACCGTTTGAGCCCTTTGGGACCCTCCGAATCGCATGCATATATTTAAAAGACTTTAAATTTGTTATAACTTTCTTTTGACAAAAGGGCAAGTAATATTAAATCAGAGAAAAGCACAAAAATTTTGTGTTTAAGTGGAAATGCAATTTTCCCTATGACCGGAAAGCGTGCAGGGGTTTAGTACCATCCCTTTTTTGTTGTCACAGGGTAAATATTCTCTCCTCCAAAAGGCATGCTGTATGAAATCGGAGACCAAAAACTGTCATGAGCTCCCGGTCTAATACCTACGAATGTGTGAAAATTCACACTTCACATCAATTTTTTAGTGTACCATGAAGTTCTTTTAACACTACTTTTTTTAGAGTGTATAGATGATTCAAATTCTACGTCAAAACTAAATTTCTGTTGAAAACAGACGTCTCTTTTTGTATACACGCTCTTCATTTAACAGATTTGTATTTCTAGTTTCTGCTACTATATGTAGTTAATTTAGTTGAAAATGTGACTTGGAGGTACTTTGTCTTTGAGTTCTCAAAGGTAAAGCATTTGTAGAAATAATTAAATTATTTCTTTAGGACAAATTAAACATTACACCCATCCAAAATCTGAAATTAACATCTAAACTTTAAATTCAAAGTAAACATTAAACCTGTAAAGGATTTAGTGTTGTACATGAATTGTAGAACATTGTAATTTTGTAAAAAACTCCTTCAGAGAGATTATCCACATCAAATAGAACACCTAGCCTAAAGCTACAGATTCTAAAACTTTAACTTTTAAATAGATGGAGTGTGAAAACAACTGGCGCTACGCCGCGGGAAAATTTCAAACTACAAGCGTTAAACACAAATAAATGGAGAGTTTTTAAATTTTGTAAATGTTATAAACATAATTTTGCTGCATTTCATAGATTAAATTAGATGAACCGAGCGGACAAGTATTTAAAAGAAAGAAATTAGAATTAAACAGAGACAAAATGAAGGTGATGGTGTTAGGAAAAGGAGGAGGAAGGAGAAAGAAAGTAAGAAGGGAATGGCCAGGAAGAGAAATCGAAGAAGTGAGGAGTTAAAGCAGTGTTTTTCAACCCGTGGTCCGCGAAATATTTTGACCGAATCATGTACATGCACACTTCTATTCACGAGTATATAGCACATTTTTTTAGTCGACGCAGAAGCTAACTTTTGTCTGTACCATGATTTATTTAATATGTACTAGCCCCAATACAACGCCTCTCGCGGATATTTTTCATACTTCTGAAGAAGCTAGCTCTTTGGAATAGTCGCTTATAAGAGTAAGATATAGAAATGTTTCCACTTTTGGAAGAATTTTAGATTGCTGCCAGACAACCAGAAAGTCATATTCAACAATAAGTCAACATTTAAGAGCATTAGCTGAAAATTTTAATAATTATTTCCCTGAAATGAGGATCCTCGTAAAGGTAACCTCTGGATTAATAAAATCCATTCTTGAAAGATATAAAGTCATGTGTACTTGATCCTCGTGAAAAGAAAAGCTGATCGAGTTGTCTTCTGATGTCACTCTGGTGTCCAGACATAAAATGCAATCATTGTCTCACTTTTAGAAATCGCTAGAAAAAGAATATCCATCTTTGAGTTATAAAGCTATCAAATTATTAGTCATTTTTTCGACTTCCTATTTGCGCGAAAAGATTTTTTCAGCAATGTCAATAATAAAAACCAAACATAGAAATCGAATGGATGTTAACGCAGCGCTTCGTCTCTCAGAAACAACTCTGCAGCCACGTATATCAAATTTTCTAACAAGCAGCGGCAGGTATCGTACTAAAAATTGTAAATATATAACTGTTTAACATATACCTTTATAATAATAAAATACTATATATATATAGGTTTTTATTTGTGTCTTAGCTTTCAGCCGGTCTGCGAAATATTTATCCTATTTTCACCGATCCGCAGGGACAAAAAGGTTGAAGAACACTGGAGTAGAGGACAGTTTCGCGCCATAGAAAAATGAAGGGGAGTAAGAAACCGAGAAAATCAGGATGTTATCTTCGTTGTTTTGGTTAGTATCGTCAATATTCTACCAAATTTCTGTAACTGCGTTCCGTAAATAACATCTTTTCGGTAATTTTGAATTTTTGGTACTTCACATTTTTGGTTGAAATCTGGTATTTACGGTACATATTATAAAAGAAAATGAAAATATCTTTAAGCATCTTATGGAATTTTATTGAATAGTTTGTGACGGTATTTATGTGGAGAGTATTCGTGTTTAAAATAATAATCAATTTGATAATAAAAAGTATGGCGACCGTAAATATATGAGAAATATAAGAAAGGGTTTTAGTAAAAACATATTTCAAAACACCTGAGTCTTCCTATAAATTTTGATAAAGGTTGTTTTGCACCATATCAAAATTTATGACCATTACTTTTCAAAATGGCTTTAAAACTTTTTACTTTTCAAGTGGAGTGTGCTACTTTTAAGATATTTGAAGCTTATATGTGTTACTTTTAAAACATCGAGACGGGAACTTACTGTTTTGTTATATGTTGAGATTTAAGACTATAGTTCATTGACCCTGTAAGATATATCTAATTGGTGCTTATCAGTGAAAGATAAAGCTATTACGGGGTCCTGTAACACGTGTCTCATACCCTTTTCACACTAGATCTTTAAGATCGGATGTTTAAGTGAATGTATCTTTAAACGCTAATGTGAAACCGTATGGCCGCGCTTAAACACGACCGATGTTTAAGACAGAGATCTGCGTCTTAAACTTCGCCCGATTGCCAACTTAATTTCTATTATAAAAAAAATACTCCTTGAATTTGTGCTGTCAACATTTTATATTATCATAAACAAGAATACTGTATTATATCGACGTTATAAGAAGTTTATACTTATTGTTATAATAAAATTATTTATTTTAATAATGTGTTTAATAAAATACAGAACTACAATAATTAAGATAAAATGTATTGACTTACATGTTAATACAGGTGTAATATATTCTTTATTGTAGTGTCTTTATTGTAGAAGGAAGTTAAATATCCTTATTTGTTTATAATAATTCAAAATGTGCGTCTGCGCAGACAGTTCAAAGCTGGTAATTTCATGACGGTAACTTAAGGACAAAATTACTGTAGCTGATGACAGCACCGGAGATTTAAACATCAAGTGTGAAAGCATACCGATCTTAAACATCGGTGAACTTTAAGTTCACTCGTCTTAAAGATCTAGTGTGAAAAGGGTAATAGATAGTGTTAGGACGTATTTAGCCTCTGAACTAAATTTATTGTGTCTTCATAGGCGTAGTTGTCATATTTAAAATATGGAATATTTAATTTCAATTATATAAATGATTAATATAGTTATAATTTGTGCAGGGCCCGTAGCAAATTCTCCTTTTGCTTCTAAGTTGATCCGGCACTGTATACGAGTACATGAATTAAAAATTGAAAATGGTAAAATAGCACATACAATAAATCGATATTATCGTTGCTTATTCTCATTGAATATTATTCGTGCTGTCACAGAATTGAATGTTTCGAGTGGTCATTTAAAAAAAAACTTTTTCCTTTAATGATAAATAATAGTGGTTAAAAGTTTAGTATTTCTGAAGAAGGCTTAACACTGAACTGAAGGCATTAGTCATTCTTGGTAATTAATTATTTTAGATGATTTTCAACAACCCTTTTTGAACACGCTAAAAAAAGACTTTTTTAAGACAGTAAAAAAATGATGTAAAGTCTGAATTATCATACACTTATACAAGGTGTCTCAAAAGAAATTTTATATTTATTTAGCTTACTGCGTGAACGCAACGTATCCGAGGGGCGCAGGGGTTATGTCAATCGGTAGCCTGGCTCTTGGGAATGCAGTCGCTATGGAGCGTTTCTCGGGAGCAGACCGCGCGTTATGCGTGCGAGAGTACAAAAACGGTGATTCAGCGACTGTAGCGCGTAGAAAATTCTGCAGTATTCGAGGTTTTCGCCACTTAAATGATGCGCCAAGCATTCCTCTCATTCGACATTGGGTTAAAAAGTTTGAAGAGACTGGTACAACGCTGGATAAATCAAAATCCGGGCGACCTAGGTCATCAAGAACGGTAGAAAACGTGGAGAATGTTAATCAGTCTGTTCGTGACGACCCGAACCTTTCAATTCGGAAGCGCGCAAGTGCTTTAAATGTGCATAGATCATCATTACATCGCATTATAGACGGATAGACGGACAGACAAGCAGACATATAGACAGACAGACAAACAAAAATAGATTTTTTGCAGATATTGTCTTCTGAATCATATGAAACGTGTAGAAAGCCAATATAATGCAAAAAAACAGATATACAGTTTATTCCAAACGTTTAGGAGGGACTAGATTTTGAAATCTAGTAAGTTTTATCTATTAATTTTTATCTATTCCGACTATTGGTCATTTTGTTTAAGCTTTATAAATCATATTCACATTGCAAATTCTAGATTAAATTAATTATCATTATAAAATGTCCTTTTCATAAAATTTCTTATGTCATTCTTAATAAAAATTTCCCATTTTTTTTTTTTTTTTGTCTACAATATATGTAAAAAAGTATTTAATAAATGCCATTCGTTTTAATGGTTTCACTGTTAGAATTTTAAATTTTTATGAAACATGAAAGAATCCAAGCAAGGTCCCTTCTCGTGACAACCTAAAATAACGAAATTCCCATTTAGTTCCACCTAAACGTTTGGAGCCTCCACTTTTATTAATCAAGAATAGATTTTAACATTTTTAGAATCAAAAGGGCCTTTTAATTTTAAATGTTTCAAAGTAACAACTGACCCCCATTCTTCCCTAATAATTTCTCTGTTAGAGAGTATTTTCTTTAAGTATTTTTGGTAATAGTCGGTTCTATGATGGCCACATCTTATCTGTCTGTAAGTAGCCATAAATTGTTAATTCCATTTGGTGTCACTTTTTGCTCTAAAGTGAATATATAAAAATAAATCACTAAATAAAAATTTAAACACTGTATATCCCAAGTTCAATAAAAACCGTAGACACTGAGTATAGAGAAGAGCATAATCTCAATTTTGCTTGTGAATAATTTATATTTCGCGACACTTTTTTGTTTTATTTTGACGGATGAAATGCAAGATATGTTTTGAATTATTAAATCTGTCAGTTAAGGTAACCTAAACTGTTATCCGAGACATATCGATCGATATTTAACATTTATTTAATACAGTAATAGTCTTTTTAATCTCTTTATACGAACGTTCTACAAGTTTCCTGATTTGAAACGTTTTTGTCTCAATTTCATCATCGGATTCTGACCTCGTAATGTTTCCTCGCAAGACAAAAAGGTGAAAATCATGTAAGGAATCATATTGTTTATATCATTTATCTTTGTGCCCGTCAACATCAGTCTTCAAATAAAAACTTTTATCACTTTTTACTTTTCTATAAAGTTAAATAACAGTCCTTTTCAAATAAGAATGCAGTAGTTAGTAGTAGGTGTTGAGAACCGAGGATGATTATTAACCCTTTACTGCATGAATTTTGATTTTTGGCTGAAATAATTCGTGAGCATTAGGAATTGGTTCTTATTGATAGAAAAATTAATTAAAAAATTATATTTAAAATATTAATTATTATTTTTATGAAAAAATAATAATTTAGGGTTTGTGCCATACATGGAACATTATGATTCTGCATTATGTTACAAAAGAAAATGATTCCGTATTATTTGCTCGTCAATTGCTAGGTATTCTTCATTAGGGATTAAAAGCAGTCGCCCTCGAATTTTTGAAAGAAAAGGTCGTATCTTCTAGTTGTCCTTTCTCAATAAATTCAGAGTTATCGTTGAAGTACAAATTACGCTTGATATCCTCAAATCTATTGCAGCCCATTACTTGAGATACTGCAGGATCCATTGCTGTATATGTGGCATAT
Source organism: Liopterus haemorrhoidalis (assembly GCA_963971575.1). NCBI lineage: Eukaryota > Metazoa > Arthropoda > Insecta > Coleoptera > Dytiscidae > Liopterus > Liopterus haemorrhoidalis. Next base: position 793,928 of record OZ020616.1, read on the forward strand.
ATGAACAATCATGAAGTAACATTCTGATTCAGTTTTAAAAGTAAAATAAAAAATAAAAATCGGAATGTGCCATATACGGCACATTATGCGGTAAAGGGTTAAGCCTTTAAGCTTATCCGTGATGAAAAGGAAGATTCCAAAATCACAAGGAGCAAGATCTGGACTAAACAGAGGATGTTCTAACCAGAGAGTCGAACCAGAACCGAACCAAAAACCGAAAACCGAAACTAAACGGAATTTTTAAAAGAACCGGAATCAGAACGTAAAATTGTTAAATTTAAAAACTGAAACCGGAACGAAATTTTAATAACGGTTAGTTTCAGTTTATTTTATTTTATTTTTCATTAAATTAATTAATTAATCTCTTTCTTACTACTAAAACTTATATTGACTGATAAAAGAATGAATCTATCAGAAGCAAATTTGAAGAACATATTAATGTGTCGATTAAAAATGCATTTTTAATTTTATTTTCATTTAAAATTTTAAATATTATTTTTACAACTGAATGAACTGTCATTAATTTCTATTTAATTATTATTATTTATTTTACCGACCGCCAACATATAGTATCGGCTGAATTATTTAAGGAGCAACATACATGTTTCACATATAATGTTAATGCAGTGAGTTATTTCAAAAGCAACATAGCCATAAAACAAATGCTTATCGTATCCATAGAAAAGACAAAATATTATTTTTTTAAAATATTTTTTGGACTTGGCTACTAAGGACATTATTATTTTTGTTTGTATGTAAAGATAAACAAACTAATAAAAATTCATTTATTGTTTCTAATTTACTATTTTTTAGCCGTCTAGGAACTTTATCATGTCAAATAACTTTTATATCTAATCACCAGTCCATATCTGTTGCCATGGATATGAGCTTGCTTTCATAATTTGCTATGTTGCAAATGAAATAACTCACTTTATTAACATTATATGTGAAACATGTGTGTTGCTCCTTAAATAATTCACCCGGTATAAGGGAGGTATTGTGATCATACCGATTTTGACATTTCGAGATTTCGGTGGATCTCCAAGATTTGAGGTACATAACGTTTTGACTATTTTTAGCATGATGTCTGTTGGTCTGTCTATCCGTCCGTCCGTCTGTCTGTCTGTCTGTCCGTCCGTCTGTCTGTGTACACGTGCAGAGCAAATTCGGCTAAAAGGATTTTTATGAAACTTCATATTTAAGCTTTTGAGATCAATGGCACGAGTTGATCAACTTTTGGTAAAAATCGGTTGACTAGAAATGGGAGTTTACTCGTGTCGATTTTAAGATTTTTGTGAATATTTCATAACAGAAAAATATTTCGAAAAAAATTATTTAACAAAAGTTGCTATAAAAGCAATAACTATCAACTTATTTCAGACATTTTTTGATAAAACGAAAAAATATAATATAACATTTATTTAATTTTTTTAAATAGGGCCCCCGTTAGCCTTTTTTTTGTATAGATATATAAACTTTGTCTCTCATATAAGAAGCAGGAACTAATTCTATCTCCATGTATAAAATTTTATCAAAATTGGCCCATAAACATTAAAAATATAGTAATTTAAAAAAAAATTGGGCCCCCATTTAGGCCTTTTTTGTATAGATACATGAATTTTGAACGCCTACATACCAGGAGACACTAATTTTAATATTCTGTGTCAAATCCCATCGAAATCGGTCCATAAATAAGCGAGTTATGGCCGTGCTCTATTTTTGGTCAAAACTGGAGCAAATTTTTTTACCAACTTGAGAATTTGATGTTTTTGACTATACAGTCAAAACCCTCATGCACTCCTCCTCTAAAACTGTAAGTATTTTCAAAATGCGTTCATAAATAAGCGAGCTAGAGTCATTTGAACTAGTTTCCATTAATCCGCTCTAATTATTTGGTCTAATTCAGTAATTAGTTCAGATATTTGGTTTAGTTTAGGTGTATTCCCGGGTTAGCAGCACTTGCCATACATTTCTGAATCAAATCAAAATATAAATATACGTCATTAGGATTACAATGTAATTTACTGGAAAAACGTATGTTTTAATTGTAATTTATGCAGATAAAATTTGATCAAGGACTTTTTAATTAGGCCTTTTGATTGGCCCTAAAGACGTGTCGTCAACAGACGCTAAGTATCTCAAGATGGCTACCTATTTTTGTCTAATAATGACATTTGATATTTTTTAAGGAAATTAAATTGAAAATTTGTGCTGAAAAATTGTTAAAAGGTAAGAAATATTATAAAATTTAATTATAATTTATTATTTATATTTCACAACATAAAAATATTTCGAAAAAAATTATTTAACAAAAGTTGCTATAACAGCAATAACTAATAACTTTTATTTGAGACTTTTTTTGATAAAACGAAAAAAAATTGAAAAAATTATTTATTTTTTCATACTTATATGTAACGTTTCCATGGTAATGATAAATAATATCTCTGTTAGAAAATAATGGGCCAAGTTATTTCTACTCTGCTGCTAGAAAGTATTTTATACAAGTACTTTGTGATGGCGGTCGGTCCTGTAGTGTAGCTACTCTCTTTCCTATATATGTGTCACTTCTACCTGTACACTGTGGGCTCCTAAGGAAATACATTTTTTTTAAATCTGTGACGTTTTTCGTTATTAGCGACAGTTAGTTGTTTAACATTATTGAAAGTGTAGTAAAACGAAATAAAACGATTTGTTGCAGCCAAATCCCAGTGGATTTTTTTGTTTTCAATAAAGGTTTGCTTTTAAAAACATTTCCCGAGAGAAATCGAACAATTTTATCGTTTATTCTTCGCATAGAGAATATGAGATTTTCTCCGGAAATACGTCTTTTTAGCGAGACTGTCTGTGGGCTGCTTTCATATTGTTTTATATTCAAAATGCATCGGAAATTGCATTTTCAATATATAAGGAACGTATTCGGTGCAAATTTTACCTTCACTCAATAAATGGAAGTCATTTATTTGTCTCAGATATTTAAAAAATCACTTAAGAACGCGAGGGTAGTAATACAGAAAATCACTTGTGGGAGGTAAGAATGTTTCAGAAAATCATTTGACGAACGGGCAGAAATTTCGTGTGGGCCATTTAAAAACTTGTCTAGGGCCGGGTCTGGCCCGCGGAACTATATGTTATTATATGTTATATATGCCAGTGCAATATAAAATTTCCTCTTGAATTTTCATATATACAAATCAACGTCTCTCTGTCTGTTTTTTCTGTCTATCTGTCTGTCTGTATGTGTGTTTTTCACTCGAGAACTGCTGATCTGATTTTCATGCGTTTTTTTTTCTATCTGTAGCTAATTCATCTGGTCAGGTTTACAGCTGTGTTTTATTAAAATCGGTCTTGTAGTTCCAAAGTTTTAATGCAATTTGTGCGCTCGGGTAATACGGAATCCATGTTTTCCATTCATATTTAACGCATTTTCTTGAAATTATCAGCGGCAACATAGGTTTCGTCAACAGCAAACTGTGTTTTGGCGCCCTTGGCAAAAAAATGGTGGTCCTCACTTCCCAAAATCTAATACTCTTTTCACACTATATCTTTAAGACGAGTGAACTTAAAGTTCACCGATGTTTAAGATCGGTATGCTTTCACACTTGATGTTTAAATCTCTGGTGCTGTCATCAGCTACAGTAATTTTGTCCTTAAGTTACCGTCATGAAATTACCAGTTTTGACCTGTCTGCGCAGACGCACATTTTGAATTATTATAAACAATTAAGAATATTTCATTTCATTCTACAATAAAGGCACTACAATAAAGAATATATTACACCTGTATTAACATGTAAGTCGATACATTTTATCTCAATTATTGTAGCTCTGTATTTTATTAAACACATTATTAAAATAAATAATTTTATTATAACAATTAGTATAAACTTCTTATAACGTCGATATAATACAGTATTCTTGTTTATGATAATATAAAATGTTGACAGCACAAATTCAAGGAGTATTTTTTTATAATAGAAATTAAGTTGGTAATGCGGGCGAAGTTTAAGACGCAGATCTCTGTCTTAAACATCGGTCGTCTTTAAACGAGGCCGTACGGTTTTACATTAGCGTTTAAAGATACATTCACTTTAACATCCGATCTTAAAGATCTAGTGTGAAAAGGGTATAAGCGATGTGCAAAAAAAGAGGTCCTCACCTTCGCAATGTGGCGCCCTTTTCTTTAATGCGCTAGGGGCCATCCATTAAAATAAAATACTATATTTTCTAATTAATTTATTGTAAGACTCTTACTACTTTCAAGACTTACAACTGGTGACCCCTACGTGATCATGCAACAATAAATAGTAGAAGGAAATTTTGTGTATGAAACAAATTCAGATAATTTGAGTACATTTTGTTTAAAAAAGAATCTATTATTTCAAAACCCAAATTGTTACACTTTCAATAATAACGACGGAGTCAATAATAAAGGATTGTCCCCAAGCGAAACCGGGCGAGGCAACTTGTATAAAATAAAACTTTTTTTTAATTTTCTTTCAACCACAAGACCCCTAAATCCAGCCTAAGGCCTCCCACCTTATCTCATTTAAAATGTGGTAAGTTTAGTTTTAAGCAGTTTTGATGGTGTTGTGTTGCCCCTGATGTAGCGCCACTGTTTCCCCAACAGGCGTTTCGTGTTTGGCGAGAGACACACCTGTTCACAGGTGCTGGGACCTGTGGATAGCCCCAGCGCGAGCCGATAAACAAAGTACCGAGCACAACCCGATAACATCACACTTCCGTCTACCATTTCATCGCACTACGTCTTCTGCGCCCTCTTCTCCCCCCGCACCCTTCGTCCCCCTTTCACCACCCCTAACACCCTTATCCGCACTTCCATTTTTTATATCTTTACTTTCATTCCTAGTTATCATTTATTAACTACAAGAATAAAACGACCAAAAATATATAAAAAGTCGTATCTAACACGTATATGTTACCCCAAAGCTATAAAATTGATGTGAAGTGTGAATTTTCACACATTTCAGGGTTTTGCAGGTATTTAATAACTGAATGATGATTATTTGGGATGCCAAAACAAATTTTATGTCAAAATATTTTTTTATGAATTTTAATTCGAATACCTAATACCATTATTTAAGTTTCTAAATATGTGCAGTATGTTTTTTACATAGCAAGGTTCATTAAGATTTTGAAAATTGCGCCTATGGCTTCTACTGGTTGCTTAAATCATTAGCCCCGCCCTCTGATTTCGTATACATCAAACAGAATTAAATTATAATTTCAACACTTCCCACTGGTTATTAAATTTACGCTTTTAAAAATTAAATGCAACATTTACCAAAATATAACTACAATTTTGAGAAAATAATTTAAACAAAATAAAACTGCAAAAAAAAACAAAAAAAAAAATAAAATTGACAGGATTCGAACTCTAGTTTGCAAGTTACCTGTTTACAAATTAGAAAACCAATGACTAAACGCACATCGCTATGAGCGCTGACGTATCAACTTGGTTACATAGCGAATTAAATATTTAACATATTTTGGTTAAAAACACAAAAAATGCATTATTTTCCGAAAACATAATCTGATCAAAAATTCCTGTTGTACTATTCCGGTTCACACCAATATACATTACTTAGAATTTTTTCAGATTTTTAGTTTAAACCATCTGGGCTACAGGGTGTGGGACAAAAAATTTTTTGCACAATTTTGACAAAAATCGCGTCAAAATAATTTATTTTGCAAAAATTAAATTTTGATCGTTAATTCACGTACTAAGGGCTTTCATTTGATACCCTACTCAGAATTGTAAAAAAATATATTTTTTTTTTTCGTTGTGCACATATTTGTTTATTATTTTAGGGGGATATGTTTTTTAGATGTTTTAGTATTTTTCCTATATATAGCTATCCAGTTGTTCAGTTAGTCAGGTAAATATTGTAAGCACGGTGTTGCTATTAGACAACTTTTGAAATAATTATCAGATCAAAAATTCCTGTTGTACTATTCCGATTCGCATTTCTCAATTTTTTTTTTCACATTTTTAGATTAACCTCTCAGGGTTATTGTGCCTGGGACAAAAGGTTTTTTTAGAATACTTTCGTCTTAAAATAAAGAAATTAAAAATTCGTTTCTTAATCTACGTCTTAATAAAATTCATTTGAAAGCACAGAATACATTTAAAAACAAAAAATTATTCTTTTCAAATATACAAAAAATTCTATACATTTTGAAATAATAGTAAAAAATTCCTATAGTATTTTCCGGTTCACACTAATGTGCATTACTCAGAATTTTTCTACTTATTAGAATGACTTCACTTGGTTATAAGGTGCGAGGCAAGAGATTCTTTAGCACATTTTTTGCTAGAATCGTGTTCAAAAAATATGTATCAAATTTTCTTGACGAAAAATAGATTTTCAAAAATAAAAATTTGTTTGTTTATCCACGCATTAAGAAGTTTCATTTGAAACCCCACACAACATTTAAAAAAAATGTTTTTTCGTTAAATACACATTTGTTAGTAAGGTTACTAAATTTCAAAAGTTCCGCTTAAACCAAAGAAACAGACGATATTCTATTTTTTTTTATAATAAATGTCACTCGTTACCCTGGTTTTCGTGGTTGGCATGCTGAATTTGGACAACATGAAACATGGTATAATCTAAACAAACTCTTTTCTCGTGACAACTGAAGAATACGAAACTGCTATTTAATTCCGCTTAAATGTTTGGAATGTATATATATATATTGTGAACCGGTCCATTCCTAGTTCTCCGGGAGCAACCGCCCTAAACCGGAGCCACGGTAATTCCAGTAAAAAGTTTGACTATCGCTGGAATCACCCTGACATTATCATTGTAAAGGTTAGAACCCCTGAATTACTTATGGTTGGTTTCATTAAATTTTAATTAAATCATTGAAATAAAATGATGATTGATGTAAATATATTTTATTGTTCATTAAACTGGAAAATTTCATTATTTCAAAAATTTTAATAATATAATAAAAATAATATTAATAATTAACAATAAAATTACTATAAAATAATCAAGCATGGTTAAATATAACAATTCAAATGTCGCACGAGCCCGAAAATATGAAAAAGTAAAAAATATATTTAGGCCCGGTGTTTCCGCTTTCAGGCAAACCTCTAGGTTATCTGATAGATAAGGCTATCTGGAACTGTGATTGGCTTCATAAAAAGTTCCAGAATACGTTGGATCAGACCCGTCATCAGAATGTCCAACAACATGCCAGTGAGAAGAGTATTTGATAGCGTTCCAGGAATAAACAAAGTAAGACCTCGAATGAGATGGGCGGACAATGTGCATAAAGACCTGCAAAGAATCGATGTCCATAATTGGAGAAGATTAGCGTGTGACCCTGGAAGATGAAAGAAGTTTGTGGAGGTGGCAAAAACCCTCTATGGGTTGTAAAAACCAATTGATTAGTATTTTAAAAACACGAATAAATTTCTTGATAAGTTTAAAATATAATCGTTTGCAAAAGGTGTAGATGTTGCGTAAAACTTTTTAATCGTGTATGAAACTAATAATGTACAAAATGTTAGTAGTGAATTGTGTTAAAGTAAATTACAGAACTCTATTGGATTCAGCCATGTTTATTAATTATTAATAATGAGTTAGGTAGGGGCCCAACAGCCGGGTCAGAAACCCTTGGCTGTGGAGCGAAGTGAATTATGCAAGATACGTCCACCAGATGTAGCAGTGTGAGCTTCATTCAATGAACAATTTACCTAACGCTTCCATTCATAAACCCGAAAATTATTTCGTCTATGGGAATTACTAATATCTTATTAAATATAAACGAGATTTGTTTGTAACACTGCCAACATTTCAGAGACTACGACAAAGTGTGAATGCATTCATACAAAAAACTGGAACGATATTGGTCTGACGAATAAACTAAATACACGAGTACTACCTTTTAAGTTTTTACAAAAACTAAGAAAAAAAATTTATTTTGGAACAAACTGCTTTATTGGTTTTCAAAATATTCGCCTTTAAAATTTATATATACATTTTTGCATGCGTTCAAACCAATTCTCGAAACATTTTTTTCCACTCTGAAGTTGGTATCTCAAAAACATGGTTTTCGAAGGTTTCAACAGATCTTGAGGTAATGAAAATCGCTGTCCACGCATTTTTTGTTTGACATTGGGGAACAAAAAAGTCGTTAGGGGATAAATCAGGTGAATACGGGCAATGAGACATTAATTCGATGTTTTTCTCCTTCAAATAATCAATTGTTTGACGTGCTGTGTGAGAACTTGCATTGTCATAATGAAGAATGAGGCGACGTTTTTGGTTGTTTTTTCTGATTTTGGAAAACTTTTGGCAAACAAATTGTTGTATACCATTCAGCATTAAATGTTCTTGATCTTCTAAACCAGGGGTTCTTAAACTTATGTAATCCGAGGACCACCTTTTGAACAACATTTTTATTTTGCGGAACCCATCCCAACCCTAGGCATTTTACGTCGTTTTTGAGACTTAATTTCTGGCTCAATAATCTCATAGGCACTACGTTGTAATAAATATTGGTAAAAATGTATCGCTGGTTATTTTAACAAATGTTATTGTGCATTTATAGAGGGACATTTTTATTAGCATATAGAATAAAAAATTAATAAAAATAGTAGTAAAAAGAATAAAAAAAAGTTACAAATTATAATACGTTAAAATCAAACATTTCTTGGTCAAATATTGGTCAAAATAGATCTTATTATAATATGTTTTCTGTAAATAATTTGCACTTGAATAAAAATAATTAAATTGTTACTAATTATTGTTTAGTTATGTCAATAACTAGTTAGGTAACAACAAATACAAAAAGTCTTGACCATGTAGGATTTTTATTAAATGAGTTATTTGAATAAAAGCGAAAAGTTGGGGGATGTAAAGTTAATGTCAAAACTGTTTCGCGGACCACAGTTTAAGAACCGCTGCTCTAAAGCAATGGTTGCGACATGTCCAGTACAACCGAAGAAACAATCATTTTCTTGAAAGTACTTCGTGAACGAACAACTTTTGTGGGTTTCGGTTCACCTTGGAAGACCCAAACAGTGGATTGTTGCTTAGTTTCCGGTTCATATGAATAAATCCAAGTTTCGTCACCTGTAACGATGTTGTATACGGATTTTGCAGTGCCTAGGTTGATTTTTTAGCATTCCTTTACACCAATCAACACAAGCATTTTTTTGAGCTAAATATACAGCAAAGTATACAAGCAAAAAACATCATTTCCCCTTTTGTGCAATTGAATCTCTCCCTGTGATCGAGTTTGAAATCTGATGCGCGAACGAAAAAGCTGTATTTTCTACTCTTGGTATACAAACTACTATTATAACAGAAATGAATCGAGCAGCTAAGACTTGTCAGTTTTATTTAGCTATTTGCAAGCCGCCTCGTTAATCGTTCAACTGACATAATTCAAACAGACATTTATTGAACCATCGTGTTACGAGCTAATCTTCCGCGTCAAGTCTGTCAAAGAACAACCACTGTTAATAAATTTATTTGCAATATTTCATGCTGGTGATTTAAAACAGGAGTCGAGAAATGGTGGCTACAGAGCCACATGAGTATCATTTCATTTTGAATAGAAAAAGATAGAATTTTTACAATTTGTATTTTGTAATTTGTATTGTGTAATTTGTATTTTAACTGGTTACTTTAAAACCATCGCGTTGAAATATTAACACAAATATGCTTAGCGAACAGCATTTACGATTAAAATGGTGTTAAAAAAATTAACGTCAGTTTTTTTTTTTTTTATTTAAAACAAAACAGAGGCACATCCACTTCTAAGGTGATTAGTGCCCGTACATTATTATTTTACATTATGTTTTGTGTTTATATTATTACAATACAGAATATAGATTTGTGTCTAATAAAAATTTGTCAGGTTTTCCGCCTTGTCACTGAGAGCTTCTTGTAAGTTGTCAGGTATATGGTGCCGTTGTCGTATCGTCTCGTATTTTCTGCAGTCTAATATTATATGTTTGATTGACAGTCTTGTGTTACACTCGTCGCAGATTAGTGGGTGTTTACTTTCAAGTCTGTATTTGTCTGTCAGTCTGGAATGTCCGATTCTTAGGCTAGTTGCTATTTGCTGTCTTCTTGTCCCTTCGAATTTCCATTTTTTAGTGTTTTCTTTTATTCGCCGTAGTTTGTTCTGTCTTAGTTCTTGCGTTGGCGTTATTCTTTTAGTATTAGTCTTTTACCAATTTCATTTGTAAAGTCAGTTGCTTCAATGTTTAGGTGCAAGGGTGGTTCCATTTGGGTGACTTCTTTAGCAGCAATATCGGCTTTCTCATTGCCTTGAATACCAATGTGTGAAGGAATCCAAATAAGGTGTACTTCTATACAAGATTATGTAGCTTTTCTTGCAGTGATTGTACTAATGCATTTTTTGAATAAAGCTCTTCAATGCTTGTCAGTACACTCAAAGAATCCGTGAATATAGCGAATTTTGTTTGGTTCTTTTCTTCTATTAGGTCCAAGCTTTTTAATATTCCTATTGCTTCTGCTGTATATACGAGGCCTGTTCAAAAAGTATCGCGAATTTTGAATTTCCGCGGGTTACGTATATTCGATTTTCGATTTTTTTTGTGGCGTTACGCTGGTCTCTCACTTATGCCGATAAGTTCCGCCATTTTGAATGTTCAGTTAATTTTTGACAGTTGCTTTGCTTGCACGTGTTTTGGCTCGTCTTCGATTTTTGCCTATACCAAAAAATGGATCAAAGGATCTGTATCAAATTTTGTGTGAAAAGCAAAATTAAGTGCGCGGACGCATTCCGAATGTTGACTGTGGCATATGGTGAAGCTACCTTGGACCGAAGCAACGTTTATCGGTGGTTCAAAATGTTCTCAGAGGGCCGAGAAGATGTGAACGACGAAAAGCGTGCCGGACGCCCGAGCACGTCAACAACAGACAACATTGATGAAGTGAAGAAAATAGTATTAGCCAATCGTCGAATCACCGTTAGAGAAGTTGCTGAGGACCTAAATATATCAATTGGCTCGTGCCATTCGTTTTTTACCAATGATTTGGGCATGAAACGGGTCGCCACTGCCCACACATCGGTACTTGTGCGCGAATTTTTGACCAAAAACAACACACTAATAATGCCGCAACCACCGTATTCCCCAGATCTGGCCCCCTGTGACTTTTTCTTGTTCCCGAAAGTGAAGAGGCCCATGAAAGGACGACGCTACGCTACGAGTGAGGAGATAAAGACGGCATCGAAGGAGGAGCTGAACAAGATCACAAAAAATGATTTTTTCAAGCGCTTCTAGGATTGGAAAAAACGTTGGCATAAGTGTATAATATCTGGTGGGGATTACTTTGAAGGGTACAAAATAGAGATTCATGAGTAAATAAATAATTTTTGAGAAAACACAAAATTCGCGATACTTTTTGAACAGACCTCGTATACTAGAAGGGCTAGGTAGGCGATACTGGTGTATTTGATTGTTCTCTACTACAGCTGTTCCACAGTTGTTGTCTAGGATTGAGGCATCGGTGTATATTGGCGTAAAATCTTTGTATTAGTGGCTAATCTGAACGTCAGTTTTTGATATTAAGATTTTAACATCTTACTTAGAGAATAGAACGAAGATGAAGACCAAAAGTGTTTTGGTCCCATTCAATAAATGGACGTCCAAAAATTATTTTGAATGTAGTTTATGAAATGAGGACGGCACTGTGGTGATTTAATAAAAGGAGAATGTAGCGATATTTATTCCATTATTGTGTTAATTTGTGAATTTCATACATATGTGGACGTACGGGGCCTTTGACATTCAAATCGCGATTATGAAATACGCAGTTGCTATAGATAGCTACATTTTCCCAAGTGACTTTAATTCGATTTACGCAGAATTCTGTCATAAAATGTAACCATTTATTACATTGGATTATTCGATAATTCGATTCATTTCATTTGCAAAATATACATTTTTAATATCTACAAAATATCATTTTTAAAAATTTCTATAACATCTATGGTCTATTTCAAATTAAAAAAAAAGTAGATAGCGCTGCGAATCGAGTACGATTTACACTGGACAAATACAGTACAGCGGAAAATTTAAAATAAGTTACAACTAGGGCATGGGCGTAGCAACTGGGTTAGCAAGTGATTTTTATATAATGAAATAAACAAGGCAGATAATACACTTACGTTATTTATACGACATAAATTCAGTTTAATGGGGAATTTGAAAAAGTTAAAAAAATATTAATTTTAAAAATTATGTACGATATATAAAAAGAGAGATTTGGCTAAAAGAGTTTAAATAAAGCAATAAAACAAACAATATATCTTCAGAGCTAAAGTTTCTTATTTAAATAATTATTGTAAATAAAAATTAAAAATATACTATGTATATATGAAGGTCTAAAAATTATATCAATAACTTCTTCTTTGGGCACAATCAGCTGGGCTGTCTTTTGGCCTCACATTAGTCCTCTCTCTTGATCTGTTAATTGTCAAGAGTCAAAAAATATTTATATGTTAGATAACCTAAAAAATATATAACCACGTAAAAACAAATTACATGGAGAATTTTCTGCATAAAATATACGCCAACAATATAAATAAAAGTCTAAATATGTAAATAATAACAAAATATATGAAAAAAAAAATAAATAATATATATTTCCAATGTACTACACTGAACATCTGTCAACTTGGACTAAAAACAATATTTTAACAGTGTAATAGGGATGACGATCTAAACCAATCCGAAGCAAGGACAAACAGCTCCTATCTTCTTACACACATTTTTCTACTTTGAAATAGACCATAGCGTTGTTTTAATAAGACAAACATATGAGTTGTGTAAATTAAGTAATCGAACTGGCAACATAGCTTTTGATCTGGCAACATCGGAGAGACGGCAGGTGATCATGTGATACGCCTTCAGAACGAGTTTGGAACTAGATTTTCAAATCTAGTAATTTTTACAGATTGATTGAAGCTTTTGATCATTTTGTTCAGGAAAAACCAACTTAAATACATAAAAAAATAGATAATGGAATAATCGTTTGGAATAGCCTGTAGAAACATATTTTTTTTTTTCTTGTTCAATACAGTTTTTAATAAGATTATTTGGGGGTTAAGGGGAATATTACATATAAACTATAAATATCTTATTTATCATTTACTTAATAACATAAATGCATATAAAAAAAATTATATGTGATGAAGAAAGCACACTTCTCTGTTCTAAGTTTTAATAAGAAGATTATTTAGATGGCTAAAGGGAATGCTACCTATGAATTTGAAATATCTCAATTATCGTCGAAAATTTTGAATACTATCATTTGATTCTTTGGGCAAAATATGGTAATCAATTTTTTTCCCAACTTTCTCATACATTGCGTTTTCTAGAAAAATCTTCCCACATTTTTGCATAAAATATAATGTTATACTTTAATTTAATTACTATATAAATAATAATTAAATAATACTTTAACTTTGAATTGTCTTTTAATATGTAGCAACGTAGGAAAGGGCTACCTACCTTTGGCAGTCAAATGTAACGACTGAGTAATGCTTACATGTTGGTTACATTACATTCTAACATTAGCAACTAAATTAACCAAGTATGACGTCACTACATAGTTATTGTGAATGAACTTTATAGGCCCCGTATTAGCTTTATCCGACCCTACACATTCCTGAATTTATTTACTGGCGGTCTTGTGTCTTAATTATAACATTAAACGTAACATTACGTTAAAAGTAAGATCACGCATTAAATATTACACGCGCGTTAAAAATAACCCCTATCAGTTGTGAAATACACGCACAGGTATACGTATAAACATATACTAACAGGCTGCAATGACGTAAAAACAAAATTCAGGCCGAATTCGCGGTGCTACGACCCCTATGTTTGACCAGGAGAATGCCGGACTCACGATATTAACTAAGAAATTTGATACGAATTGCATAAAAATGTTAATATTTTGGTAATAAATACGGTATTTCCGTAAACAATTTATCAAATATTTGAATTTAATAAATTGGAAATAGAACAAAAATACGTTTTTAGGGTTTTGTAGGTATGACCAAAAAATCCTTATAACTATGCTCTATGTCACCTTAGAAAAATGTGTGTAAGAAGATACCAGCTGTTTGTCCTTCGGATTGGTTTAGAACGTCATCCCTATTACACTGGTAAAATATTGTTTTTAGTAAGTTGACAGATGTTCAGTGTCGTACATTGGAAATATATAAAGTCTGTTCCAAACGGTTAGGTGGAACTAGATTTTGCAATCTAGTTACTTTCATCGTTTAACTCATGCTTTTCGGCCGTTTTGTTTAAGCTTTGTAAATCATACTTACAACAAATATTTTTTGGTTAAGGTTAATATCATTTTAAAATGTCATTTTCTTTATATTTTGATTTTTTGTGTCATTCTTAATACAAATATCCCATTTATTTATTTTTTTGTCATTAAAATATGTAAGAAAAATAATTTAATTTTGACATATGTCATTCGTTTCCATGGTTTCATTGTTGGAATTTTAAATTTTGACATTCCAACGTGAAAAATGAAATAACCCAAGCAAGGTCCCTTTTCGTGACAACCTAAAAGAACGAAATTCCCATTTACTTCCGCCTAACCGTTTGAAACGACTATTTGAGATGACTATTTCAAAGTAGAAAAATGTGTGTAAGAAGATAGGAGCTGTTTGTCCTTGCTTCGGATTGGTTTAGATCGTCATCCCTATTGCACTATAAAAATATTGTTTTTAGTCCAAGTTGACAGATCGTACATTGGAAATATATATTATTTATATTATTTAATTTTTCTCATATATTTTGTTATTATTTACATATTTAGACTTTTATTTATATTCTTGGCGTAGATTTTATGGAGAAAATTCTCCATGTAATTTATTTTTACGCAGTTATATATTTTTTAGGTTATCTGACTTATAAATATTTTTTGACACTTGACAATTAACTGATCAAGAGAGAGGACTAATGTGAGGCCAAAAGACAGCCCAGCTGATTGTGCCCAAAGAAGAAGTTATTGATATAATTTTTAGACCTTGATATACACCTATATTTTCCTAAAGGCTTGGACTGTTCAGGCCAAACCTTGAGGAAATCCTCACCGTGTATGGCTACCTTAATGTAAAGATTATGATCGGTAGGGGTTGGGCATTAATTATTCAATAATACTGATTAAACATAAAAGAAACATAATGTTATAATAGCCCATTAGATAAATTAACAGTAGAGTCCTCTGGTGTTGGTAGCTCTAATTAAAAGTTAGCTTTATACTCATCAGAATAAAAATAACAACATTGGTATTAACAGAATTAAAAATGTACAAAAAACAGACAGGTGACATAATAGAGCGAATACCAAACTAATAAGGTTACTCTCAACAAAACATAATTACATCAAACTTAATCCTAAAGCCTTTCCACTATTCTCAACTGTCAGATTGTTGACATTTCAATATAATGCCGGGTTTACAAGTATTTTGGAACTAAATCAAACTGCTTCACAGCTCTAAAATTAGTCAACTATACATTGTACACAGGACAGTTTTAGGCCATGCCCTTGGTATCATTGTTACACTGAAAACAGTTTAACAATAGAAGCTATTGTTAAACTGTTTTTGGTGACTTTTTATTTTGAGAGATTGGCAGTACTACAGTACCCCCCTCCCCCGAAATAATATAAGCGCATTTTTTTTAACATAAGTTAAAAAAAATACGATTTTTTTCTGCTCATCAGTTTAAAAATTAATCTTAAATAAAATGTATTTTATATTCACTCCCATAAACATTATCTGAACCGAAATAAACCGATATTTTTTTCGGTTCAGCTCCGGTTTTCGTTCCGACGAAAATAACGTTTTTTTTTTTCGGTTTTCAGTTCAATTCCGGTTCGAAGCCCTGGTATAAAATTTAATGTATTATGCTCGTTTTATAAGACGCATTGTCACACTTGTTTCTTTGGAGCACTCCTCATTGCGCTCGTCGTACTCCAATCAACTTGTGTGAAAATACATCGTCGATAAAATTCGTAAAATAATATACTATAATTAAATACATCTTTTTTGTTAAGCCAATAATAAGGGAGATATATTAAGTTTCCTATTAAACAATTTTAACCCCGAAACACTCTCCTAGAATACAAATTTTGAGATGTCTTATAGCCTATGTTTGAATCCTGGTTTTACTCTATCATCAAGTCAAATTACGTGAAAATATGTCGTTTTAGCGTGAATCTCAGATAGACAGACAGACAAAAATTATTTTTTTTGCGGATATTGTCTTATAATCATCTATAAAAACAAATATGAGACCGAAAAAAAAAATAAAAACAAATATAGCCTTCAATTTCAATAATACAATTGTGAAATTTTATTTCACATTCAATTTTGTATTGTGTTCTGATGAAACCTAATGGCTAACGTTGTATTATTCATACATTTCCATCAAAATTATTAAACTTCTACGTAATATTAAATATTTATATTTAACAGTAAATGTCTCATACGAATTTTTATGCATTAACTTTATTATACTCGAAAAAAAACTTAATTAGCTTTCTAGAACGTTCGGAGTAAAATCCTCGTATTTGTGATATTATTTTAACAAGCTTAAATGTAGTGCTACCAACATTACCAACATAATAATGACTCACTTGGGATTCTCGAATATTGATGACACATTCTTTTGCCGAACTATATGACTATGTGTCATTTTAAAAGGTAGGATTTTATATTGAGTTTACTTTTGTAAGGGCGAACCAGATCTATATTAAAGTGTATTACTTTAAATGTCACTTAAAAATAAACCTTACACTGTAAAACAGACTCCAGATTTGTTGTTTATGATCATTATAATTAAGATATCATTTTTACCGACCGCCAACATATATAAGGGAGGTATTATGATCATACCGATTTTGACATTTCGAGATTTCGATGGATCTCCACGAATTGAGGTCCCTATATAAGGTCTTTACTATTTTTAGCATGATGTCTGTCTGACTGTCTATCTGTTTGTCTGTCTGTTTGTCTGTCTGTCTGTCTGTCTGTCTGTCTGTCGGTTCGTATACACGTGGAAATTCGGCTAAAAGGATTTTTATGTAACTTCATATTTAAGCTTTTGACATTAATGGCACGAGTTAATCAACTTTTGATAAAAAACGGTTAACTAGAAATGGGAGTTTACTCGTGTCGGTTTTAAGATTTTTGCGAATATTTCACAACAGAGAAATATTTCGAAAAAAAAAAATAACAAAAGTTGCTATAAAAGTAATAACTAACAACTTTTATTTGAGACATTTTTTGATAATTGATATGTTGTATGATTTACAAAGCTTAAACAAAATGGCCAAAAGCCCAATTCTTCCCCAAAATTCAATCGTTATAAGTTACTAGTTTTTAAAATCTTGTTTCGCTTAAATCAAAGAAACACGCTATACATAATGCAAATTTATTATTTTAAAAATCATGAAAAACTTTAATATAATACAAATTACATTAGGTTTTTTGCCGCACTTGTCGATTAGAAAACTCGTCGCTTTACGACTCGTTTTCTAAACTCGACGCGTGCGGTAAAATAATGCATTATGAAACTTGTGTTTTAATATACTATTGTGGAATTTTATAAATCGTATGCAAGTAATAAATTACTAAATATTTTCAAAAATAGGTCTTCATTTCTTGCCCCCCCCCCTGAAAAATTTCTGTGGGGGGCTTATGCTAGTTGTGAGTTTGTTTCTCTTACTATTTTATTTGTGAAATCTTGCACCTTATTGGCCCCTTTACAGCCTTTTACCATCACCCTGCATATATATGAGGGAGGTATTGTGATCATACCGATTTTGACATTTCAAGATTTCGATGGATCTCCACGAATTGAGGTCTCTACATAACGTTTTGACTATTTTTAGCATGATGTCTGTCGGCCTGTCTGTCTGTCTGTCTGTCTGTCTGTCTGTCTGTCTGTCTGTCTGTCTGTCTGTCTGTCTGTCTGTCTGTCTGTCTGTCTGTCTGTCTGTCTGTCTGTCTGTCTGTCTGTCTGTCTGTCTGTCTGTCTGTCTGTCTGTCTGTCTGTCTGTCTGTCTGTCTGTCTGTCTGTCTGTCTGTCTGTCTGTCTGTCTGTCTCTCTGTCTCTCTGTCTCTCTGTCTGTCTGTCTATCTGTCTGTCTGTGTAGAGCAAATTAACGTGTAGAGCAAATTCCGCTAAAAGGATTTTTATGAAACTTCATATTTAAGCTTTCGACATCAATGACACGAGTTGATCAACTTTTGGTAAAAATCGGTTAACTATAAATGGGAGTTTACTCGTGTCGTGTTTCACAGAGAAATATTTCGAAAAAATTTATTTAACAAAAGTTGCTATAAAAGTAATAACTAACAACTTTTATTTGAGACATTTTTTAATAAAGCAGCATAAATTAAACAAGTACTTTGTGATGGCGGTCGGTCCTGTGGTGGCCACAGCTGATTTTTTATTTGTATTTGCCCTACAAGATTTCTATTATTGAGTATGCTATAAGATTTTATTTATTTATTTATTTATTGTTTTTAATATGTAATGTCGTCATTTAGATCAGGAGTCGGGGAACATTTCTACCCTTCTACCCATTACCCAGAAATATATTTCTTTACACCAACGTTACCCCATTGGTATTAAAAAAAAAAACATAGATTATTTACATTGAAGAATTTATTGAATTCTTTAGAATTTACATATTAATTAACATAATATATATAAAATAATGATATAAAATTATATATTTTTTTCTATCGTATTTAGAGACGCACTTTTTATGATTTTTTATTATATCTCATAAACCCCAAGAATTTTGTTTTTACTCCGTTTTGGGTAATTTACCCCTGTTCCCCGACCCCTGATTTAGATGGACTGCGTTAGGCGCACATAGCCATCGTTGCTGTTCGCCAAAAAATTTAACTAACTGAGTTTGTTTCATGAGTAAGAAACAGACTAATGCTCATATTCAGAAATGTTGATTACCATATAACGCTTCGTTATAACAATACACAGTTAAAATCAAAATTTTCTACAGAAAACTTCCAAATTTGATTTAACGAAGCATTATAAAATAATGAACGTTTATAAATGCGGACAAAATAATACATATTAATAATAATATTAATTGAATTAGTTGAAGGCACTCGTTGAAACATTTTAAAAAAGGTTAAAATAAAAACACTCGGTTTATTGTTTCAAAAAATATAAATACAGTAAATTATTTTTTGAAACAATAAACCGAGTGTTTTTATTTTAACATATTAATAGATAAATAAGGTTTTATTTGATATGTACAGATGTAAAACTTGAAATATTCATTGATAAACTTATTTAGTGCTTAGTATTCTTAGCTCGTTTTAACATGTCTTAAATCAGTCATATATATATAAAAAGATTCGTGAATTGAAATAGATATTAGTGATGGGATTCTTGTTTGTTTAAATCTGAATGGTTTGTTTATCGATCAGTTTTATAGTATAGAAACTCACCTATCTGTGGTACGTCGTACTGTCGACTACCTCTGGGCGATCTAAGCATGTGTTGACTTGCCAGAGCTTGAGCTGAAGCAACACCATCTCTTTTAACCTCTGGACCCCAGTCTTCACTAGCAACAGGACCAGCAACATCCCTGAATAGTTCTTCAAGCGCTGCAGCACCGCTGTCTTGACGATGGGACCCAGAATTAAGTTGTGCTCCTTCGTAAACTAATCGCCTTTGGTAACCACCCACGTGTAGAGGTGCTGGAGGTACACCACCACGACCAAGAGCAAAAGCCGCTAATAGCCACATTGCTACTATATACCACCAAAACTTCATTATGGTCATTGTAGAACCAGTTTGTCTGATAGGTCTTTACACTTTCACTGAAATGTTTATGTTGGTATGTGGTTCATTTGGATGGGAGGTTGTTTTTTTAGCGTGGTTGGATAAGATTAGGTGGTGGCCGAAGTACGGGCTTGGCTTGAGGGCCCTGCCCGTCGGAGGGGCTCAGCCTCATGCTGTCCCCTCTTTGTAGGCCCCACTTGTCTCTTCTTTCCTCCTTCTGATAACGCTACTAAAATCAGTAGCTATATTTCGCTCCGGACACTTGTTGAGGTTAATGCAGACCACCACTTGCTTTCACTATCAACGGGAAAATAACGCGCGCGCACTACTCCTATAAGTCCGTCCGTTTGTCTATATTTACTTCTAATAATCGAGCCTACCTTTGTTTTGTTTTGAGTGATAGTTTGTCGTTTGAGTGTCGGTGGTGTTGCCTGTGGCTGGCGTTGTTAGGTGGCTGTTTGGGAGACGTTGATCGACTGAACCCCGGCGCCGGACGTCGCTACGATCAGTCGATCGGGCTGGCGGGCCGGCCGAGCTTCGCCCACGCTTTTACAGACCTCGGCAGCAGAGGCTGTGCTTGCTGCGCCGTCGCTTTAAGCTCTACAACCCTTATCTATCCCCTTCCACTTCTCGCCGCCTACAAACTTAACAAACCCTGCCGCTTGTGCAGTATAGGAATAAGGTGCGAACAGTGCCTAGGCCCGCCGATCAGATAAATACAACAATAAAACAAAAAAATCAGCTGTGGCCACCACAGGACCGACCGCCATCGTAAAGTACTTGTATAAAATACATTCTAGCAGCAGAGTAGAAATAACTTGCCCTAATATTTTCTAACAGAGATATTATTTATCATGACCATGGAAACGTTACATATAAGTATGAAAAAATTGAGACTTGGAAAAAATTTCGAAAAATTTTACAGAAATTTTTCGTTTTATCAAAAAACGTCTCAAATAAAAGTTATTAGTTATTGCTTTTGTAGCAACTTTTGTTTAATAATTTTTTTCTAGATATTTTTCTGTTGTGAAATATTCGCAAAAATCAACGAGTTGATCAACTCGTTCCATTGATGTCAAAATTTTAAATATGAAGTTTCATAAAAATCCTATTAGCCGAATTTGCTCTGTATGTGTACACACACAGACAGACAGACAGACATCATGCTGAAAATAGTCAAAACGTTATGTAGGGACCTCAATTCGTGGAGATCGATCGAAGTGTCAAAATCGGTATGATCACAATACCTCCCTTATATATGTTGGCGGTCGGTAAAAAGTTATTGCTTTTGTAGCAACTTTTGTTTAATAATTTTTTTCGAGATATTTTTCTGTTGTGAAATATTCGCAAAAATCTTAAAATCGACACGAGTAAACTCCCATTTTTAGTCAACCGATTTTTACCAAAAGTTGATCTACTCGTGCCATTGATGGCAGAAGCTGAAATATGAAGTTTCATAAAAATCCTTTTAGCCGAATTTGCTCTACACGTGTACACAGACAGACGGACAGACGGACAGACGGACAGACAGACGGACAGACAGACATCATGCTAAAAATAGTCAAAACGTTATGTAGGGACCTCAATTCGTGGAGATCCATCGAAATCTCGAAATGTCAAAATCGGTATGATCACAATACCTCCCTTATATATGTTGGCGGTCGGTAACAAAAAGACAAATTAAATTAAAAGGTACATACTAATACAGCGTTTCCCAAAGTGTGTTCCACGAAACCCCAGGGTTCCTCGATAAAATTCAAGGGTTCCGCGGGACATGGTGCTATTTATATCACTCTTGTTTCATAAAAACGAATATTAAAAAAAAGGATTTAAGATTTAGTTAAAAATTTATTCAAGAAAAATAAATGTAATACAGATATACAGAAAAAAACAACTTTCTGGTCTGATATATATGACCAATATCCTCATTTATCAAAAAGGGCTATTCGATTTTTGTTACCGTTTGCAACTACGTACATGTGTGAATCTAGATTTTTAAAATACGTTGATACAAAATCGAAATATCGCAGTAAGCTAAATGCTTCACCAGATATGCGAATTTGATTATCCAATATTTTACCAAATTTTGAAAGGATATTAGCAATCAAAAAACAAAAGAATGAATTCTTTTTATATGAAAAATATGAATTCATGATTATTATTATTATTATTTCTTTTAATTTTAATGTTTTTGTTTTTAGGAAGACAATGAAAATGACAACTAATTTATAAACTCTTTCTTTTCTATCATATTTATAAAAGGAAAAGAAATTCTGGGGCATCTAGTTTATTATTAAATAATTTAAAGGCGAAATTCAAAGTGTGGATGTCGCGTTTCCATTCTAATGTTTGAAATTTCTTGCTATTATTGAGAGCTAGGTTTTTTAACTGGTTGGCATAAAAGATACGAAAAGGATATATTCCGGTTAATTTCAGGGTCTGGTTACTTACAAATCTATGTTGTACTTTTTTGACGGTCAAATGTTCATGCAATAGTGAATGTATGCTGGTCCCACTAATGCCCAAGGATACCTCAATCTCACGATAAGTCACATGATTTTTTTAGATGTTTTAGTATTTTTCCTATGTGCGGGTCAAAGAGTTGTATAAGCATGCCAAATTTCAACTCTCTAGGTTTAGCCGTTCGGCTACAATTTTTACCGAACAGACAGACGGATGGACAGACGACAAAATGACGGTATAAGGGTTTTTTGGTCATACCTACAAAACCCTAAAAAGAAAAACCAAATTGATTCGAATATATTAGGTTGTGTAATAAATTCCCGCGTTTTTTGTATTTTATCATTATCCCGCAATTTTGTGTTTTGTTAGGTTCAGTTTATGTATGCATTCTTAAGTGTTTTTCGTGCTCTACAAACTTATCGGCTTTTGAAATAGAAGTTCCAGGAGGTAAAAAAAGTCATTTTCGACATTTTCGACTTTTTTGCCTTTCGTCGTGGTCAAAAAGCTACGGAAGCAGCTCGCGACATTTGTGACGTATATGTAGTAGATGCTATAGCTCCGAGGACCGAGCAAGATTGGTCTTCCAAGTTTAAAAATGCCAATTTTGACCTTGGTGATGCACCTCGCTCCGGCCGACCTCCCGACTTCCACGATGATTGTCACAAGATGTTTTTGAAGGAAGATGGTCGTCAAACAACACGAGAGTTGGCCGAAAAGATGGAATGTACCTTTACGACCATCGCTAACCATCTTTACTCCATGGGCTTTACTCAAAAACTTGGGAATTGGCTGCCACATAACTTGAGCGATGGCCACAAGATCTCAATGATCTCAAATGGGAGATCCTATCGCATCCGCCATACACTCCGGACCTTGCGCTAACGGATTATCACCTTTTCCGCTCCATGTCGAACCAAATGAGGGGCGTACCCTTCGCTAACGATGAAGACCTCAAAACCTGGCTCACAAACTTCTTCAACACAAAATCAAAAGATTTTTGGCGAGACGGCATCAACAAGTTGGTCGATAGGTGGGAACAGGTTGTAAATAATGATGGAGAATATATTATTGATTAATTTGTTACTATAATTATTGTTTTCTTCAATAAATCTTATAAACAAAAAAACGCGGGAATTTATTACACAACCCAATACTTGAGCTTAATTCTACGGCTGAAACAAATGCATGTTGCGCGAAACTTAGTTACATTACCCTCTTAAAGAGGACGCCAGGACACAAACATTGAAATATAATTGTGTCCGGGGCTGTGAATGAGCTGGGTCCGGGCCTGGGATGGCGCACGCATGCCCATCTTACTGTTGGTACCGCGCCACCTTCTCCTTTGTCGGCGGTTGACGCGCGGAATCGCGACATTAATTCTTGTTACGCACCTCGTAACATTGCTCCTCATTCACTGACTATGGCTATGTGGGAAGATAACATCCACCGCTGTTACTCGCCGCCCTTTATTTCCACGGTTACCATCGGACCATCACACAACCATTAATGCCCTCGCCGCATTCGCACATCTACATATTCCCTCAGAATTTACATCGATTCAACTCAGACACATGTTGCAATTTACCTAATACCCTTTTCACACTAGATCTTTAAGATCGGATGTTTAAGTGAATGTATCTTTAAACGCTAATGTGAAACCGTACGGCCTCGTCTAAACACGACCGATGTTTAAGACAGAGATCTGCGTCTTAAACTTCGTACGCATAACTGAATGATGATTATTTGGGATGCCAAAACAAATTTTATGTCAAAATATTTTTTATGAATTTTAATTCGAATGCCTAATACTATTATTTAAGTTTCTAAATATGTGCAGTACTTTTTTTATATAGCAAGGTACATTAAGATTTTGGTAATTGCGCCTATGGCTTTCATTGGTTGCTTAAATCATAAGCCCCGCCCTCTGATTTCGTATACATTGAAACATAGAATTAAATTATAATTTCAACACTTCCCACTAGTAATTAAATTTAGGCTTTTAAAAATTAAATGCAACATTTACCAAAATATAACTAGAATTTTGACAAAATAATTTAAACAAAATAAAAATGCAAAAAAAAAAACAGAAAAATTAAATTTATTCTTTTTTTATCGACCTTGTTGTTAATTTGAAAGTAATATTTTCGGGAATTAGGTCATTAAATAAAAAATTATAAAATGTTGAAAAGACCGGTTTCAATAGATAAACTGAAGAAGAAAATATACTATTTTCGAAACCGGTCTTTTCAACATTTTATAATTAACAAATTGTTAATATTATCAATTGATAAACTGAAGAAGAAAATATACTATTTTCGAAACCGGTCTTTTCAACATTTTATAATTTTTTATTTAATGACCTAATTCCCGAAAATATTACTTTCAGAAAAATTAAAATTGACAGGAATCGAACTCAAGTTTGCAAATTACGAAGCAACGACACAACGCACTACGCTACGAGCGCTTACTTATTTATTGTGTTGCATAGCGAATTAAATATTTAACATATTCTAATTAAAAACACAAAAAATGCGTTATTAATCTGATCAAAACTTCCTGTTGTACTATTCCGGTTCACACCAATGTACATTACTTAGAATTTTAGTTTAAACCATCTGGGCTACAGGGTGTGGGACAAACATTTTTTTGCACAATTTTGGCAAAAATCGCTTCAAAATAATTTATTTTTCAAAAATCAAAATTTGATCGTTAATCCACGTACTAAGGGCTTTCATTTGATACCATACTCAGAATTTTACAAAAAAAAAATTTTTTTTTTTTCGTTGAGCACATATTTGTTTATATTTTTAGGGGGATATGTTTTTTAGATGTATTAGTATTTTTCCTATGTGCGGGTCAAAGAGTTGTATAAGTATGTCAAATTTCAAGTTTCTAGATTTAGCCGTTTGGCTACAATTTTTACCGAACAGACAGACAGACGACAAAATGACGGTATAAGGGTTTTTTGGTCATACCTACAAAACCCTAAAAAAGAGATTGTTTTTATTTAAAACTTAAAAAATAATACAAAAATAATTAAACTTAATAATTCAAAATAATTGTGAGAACCGAAAAATAAATTTCGCTATGAAATATTAATAATTTTTCTAAGTTTTATAATAATTTTTCAAAAAACATAAGATGTCAATGAAGCTATCACCTAACGATGACGGCATTTTTGTGATGAAAAGACCTGCCGCAGAAAAGGCTCTTTCAGATTGAATCGATGTCTGTGGAATGGTCATTAGTGCATCATATAATTTTTCTAAGTTATTGGTTCGTTTTCCCGTTGCTTCATAAATATTAATTTCTTTTGCGATGCATTTGACGTCATATAGAAAACCTTCGGCATTCTCAACTCGTGTCACATTCGAAATAGCAATATCCAACTTCTGATGAAGTGATAATTCAGACGTAATTTCTCGCTCTGCCATCAGTGAATTTTTAGCCTCATCACCACTACTATCTAAATCTTCCATACTACAAGCATCCGCATTTGCAACAAAAAGTTTAGCAAATAACTTTTTAGCTGTAGCTTGCAATACTGATTTAGACGGCAGTAGTAATATGGAATTTATTTCCGATTCGTATGTAGTGTTATAATTTGATGAGTTGTTTAGGTATTTTAGTAAGCCAACTAAATTATTATTCCTTCGTTCGACAATTCTCTGTTGGATTCCAGCATTTTAGACGAAAAACTATTATTGTTTTTGCATAACTCATCCAATATAAACACAAATACACCCTCTGCTTCAAGTAGTGTTGCACCGCTTCGAGTTATTCAAAAAGCCATGGAGTTATATGAAAAAAAAAAAACATGGAGTTGCACGGAAAAACACCATGGAGTTGTATGGAAAAAAGCGGAATTCCTGGGTTGAAATCCCTTTAATACGGGATCCCGGGAAAACGGGATCGTTTAAGAAGCCCTAGTTGAAGAAGTATAAATCTGATGGTGAATTTTGAGTAAGGATGATGTTTGTAGGACAATGGACAGTTGCTCTTTTAGTCGCCTCTTACAACAAGTAGTAGACACTGCACACTATTCTGCTCTGTACTCAGTGGCGAATTAAGTTGCTTGTGGGCCCTGGGCGGTAAAGTTAAAATGGGCCCTCTATTATTTTAAATAGAATAGAAATATTTGTATATAGGCTTCGATAGCCCCCCCCCCCGGCTTCGTGGGCCCCGGGCGGCCGCCCATTCCGCCCACCGCTTAATTCGCCTCTGGGCTAGAGTCAGAAATCACTTGGACATACATACAACTTGGCCAATTTTTTTTCAGAATGTCATTTCTAGTTTTATTATTTCTAATACTTTGATTTTATTAAATTTTTATTCATTTTATTTCCAGGAACGGTTGCGGAGCCCCTGAGAAGTGCACGCGGAGCAGTAAGGGCTCTGCGGAGCACAGGTTGAGAATCACTGATATAAATGATAGATAAGACGTAAGTATTAGTTTATTAAGATTAAAAAAAGGGGCAGGCTAACATTTCATCGGTTCTGAGTCTTTTTGTGTCTTTTTTTTACTTTTTTTGCCGAAAATATCAAAATTTTAGACTGTAACTCAAAACTGACCATATATTTATGATATAAAGCTAAAAATATATAAGTAAACCAATTTTCAAACAAAAATAAAAATTTTCAAAATTTTGGACAAAATTTTTTTGATTCCGATTTCAGCCAAAATATAGTTTTAGGCTAATTTTGGGATGAGGATTATGAAAAAAATATTTAAAAAAATCATGTTTTCCTATTTTTTGAGTTAGAGCTGATTTAGGTCAGTTCTTTGCCTATAATTCCAAAACTTTTGCCCAAACTTCAAAATGGACCAAATTCCATAGAGGATCGGAGAACAGTTAAAGCTGAATGGTATACAACAATTTGTTTGGCAGAAGCCATCGACAAAATCAGGAAAAACAACCAAAAACGTCGCATCATTCTTCATGACAATGCAAACTCCTACACAGCACGTCAAACAATTGATTATATGAAGGAGAAAAACATCTAATTAATGTCTCATTGCCCGTATTCACCTGATTTATCCCCTAACGACTTTTTTTTCCCCCAATGTCAAACAAAAAATGCGTGGACAGCGATTTTCATCACCTCAAAAACTGTTAAAGCCTTCGAAAACCATGTTTTTGAGATATCAACTTCAGAGTGGAAAAAATGTTTCCAGAATTGGTTTGAACGCATGCAAAAATGTATAAATCTTAAAGACGAATATTTTGAAAAGCAATAAAACAGTGTTTCCCTCGTACATATTCTTGTTGTTGTTAAATTATTATAAAAACAAAATGGCTGTATTAAACACGGTTTATTTAACTACTTATAATAAACTAAACTTGATACTGTGGGATCTTTACTCTGAAATCTTTTACAGTTGTAGGTGGATGGTAAATATTTGGAATAGTTGTGGAAACGTAGTTGAAGTTGAGGAAGAGTTGAGTTGAATTTAATTAAAATTAAATTCATTTGTTTGGTTGCCGGAACGATCTCCGCTATTGTTATATAACAAATAATTGTACTTGGAAAAAGAGTAGGTTAGGCAAATATTGACTTGCGGCGAGGGGGGGGGGCTTCCATTGCATGTCTTAACATCACAGGCAAACGTACCTTTCATTATCAACACTACATTTAATTTAAACAATTGCCGTCTAACAGAAGAAATTGCCTTCGAGTGTTAATTTACAGGATGGAACACAGCGAAACCGACCACGGCCAATATTAGTTTTATTATTATAGTTACTATAAAATACTATAGAACAAAGTTGTAGGAAACCAAGGGGGACATTTGCCCCCCAATCTCGAAATGTCAAAATCGGTATGATCACAATACCTCCCTTATATACGAGGCCTGTTCAAAAAGTATCGCGAATTTTGAATTTCCGCGGGTTGCGTATATTCGATTTTCGATTTTTTGTAGCGTTACGTTGGTACTCATGTCTGTCACTTATGCCGAAAAGTTCGGCCATTTTGAATGTTCAGTTAATGTTTTACAGTTGCTTTGTTTGCACGTGTTTTGGCTCGTCTTCGATTTTTGCCTATACCAAAAAATGGATCAAAGAATCTGTATCAAATTTTGTGTGAAAAACAAAATTAAGTGCGCGGACGCATTCCGAATGTTGACTGTGGCATATGGTGAAGCTACCTTGGACCGAAGCAACGTTTATTGGTGGTACAAAATGTTCTCAGAGGGCCGAGAAGATGTGAACGACGAAGAGCGTGCCGGACGCCCGAGCACGTCAACAACAGACGAAAACATTGATGAAGTGAAGAAAATAGTATTGGCTAATCATCGAATCACCGTTAGAGAAGTTGCTGAGGACCTAAACATATCGATTGGCTCGTGCCATTCGATTTTTACCAATGATTTGGGCATGAAACGGGCCGCGAAATTCACATCGTTGCTTGTGCGCGAATTTTTGACCAAAAACAACACACTAATAATGCCGCAGCCACCGTATTCCCCAGATCTGGCCCCCTGTGACTTTTTCTTGTTCCCGAAACTGAAGAGGCCCATGAAAGGACGACGCTACGCTACGAGTGAGGAGATAAAGACGGCATCGAAGGAGGAGCTGAACAAGATCACAAAAAATGATTTTTTCAAGTGCTTCGAGGATTGGAAAAAACATTGGCACAAGTGTATAATATCTGGTGGGGATTACTTTGAAGGGGACAAAATAGATATTCATGAATAAATAAATAATTTTTGAAAAAACACAAAATTCGCGATACTTTTTAAACAGACCTCGTATGTTGGCGATCGGTAATTGTCGTAATCTCAAATCGCGGTAAACGATTAAAGCCCCAATTTTTTTATAGAGTAAATAAACAACTGAGAATCAAAAAATTTGAACCGCAGGTCGCTGTCTCTAACAGTTTTTGAGTTGTGCTTGCACTACCAAAGCAGCAGAATTCTATAAGTCTTTTAAGCCTTCGCTATTGATGGAAAATCTGTTGATATTATTAGCACTAATCTGCATTACTTTGAATTTCGCCTTATTTATGTTTAAGCCAACTAAATTGTCAAAGTACTTATATTTTCAAGTTTGACTTACATGTTCTTCGTAATTATGTGACAGAAAGAATCTTCTGCATAGCTCAAATCTGCCTAACGAATTATTTTTATGAAAGGTACTATTGTTTGGTATAACCTGATCTTGATGTTTCTAGATAGAAATTTTGTTTTAAAGAGAGGATCCAGCACGAAATAAGATACATTAGCAGCCGAATAAACAGTATTCAGAATGGAGTACTCGTATTTGGGCTGCGATCAATATATCATATTGACAGTCTAAAATGAATTACACAAATAATGTAAATATGAATCCATTAGTTTATATTCAATAGCTGGAGCTGTAATCATACAATTCCTGTGGCAATCATTAATTATATTAGTTAGTTTCATTACGGAGCGCACAGATACATTCTACCTATCATTTATTCATAAACAACAATAATTATTCCACTGGACAACTTCATTTATAAATAATGTCTTATTTTCATTTTAAAGATTTCGAAAGTACAAACTTTTATTTCAAACAATTCTTATGATAAATCTATAATAAAATTATTTTTCCGGCCTTATACAAAGGCTACCTTTTGAGTTTTTACAAAAATATAAAGAAAAGAAAAATTTTTTTTTGAATAAATTTTTTTACTGCTTTTCAAAATATTCGCCTTTAATCGTTTACTGCATGAATTTTTATTTTTGGTTGAAATAATTCATCAGGATTTGGAATTGGTTCTTATTGATAGAAAATTAATTAAAAAAATATATTTAAAATATTAATTATTATTTTTATAAAAAAATAATAATTAAAATAATAATTTAAGGTTTGTGCCATACATGGAACATTATGATTCTACATTATGTTACAAAAGAAAATGATTCCGTATTATTTTCTCGTCAATTGCTAGGTGTTCTTCATTGGGGATTAAAAGCAGTCGTCCTCGAATTTTTGAAAGAAAAGGTCGTATCTTCTAGTTGTCCTTTCTCAATAAATTCAGAGTTATCGTTGAAGTGCAAATTCCGCTTGATATCCTCAAATCTATTGCAGCCCATTACTTGAGATACTGCAGGCTCCATTGCTGTGTACGTGGCATATATGAACATTCATGAAGTAACGTTCTGATTCAGTTTTAAAAGTAAAATAAAAAATAAAAATCGGAATGTGCCATATATGGCACACTATGCGGTAAAGGGTTAAGATTTATATACTTTTGAATGCGTTCAAACCAATTCTCGAAACATTTTTTCCACTCTGAAGTTGGTATCTCAAAAACATGGTTTTCGAAGGCTTCAATAGTTTTTGAGGTGATGAAAATTGTTGTTTTTTTTTTTGACATTGGGGAACAAAAAAAGTCCTTAGTGGATAAATCAGGCGAATACGGGCAATGAGACTTTAATTCGATGTTTTTCTCCTTCAAATAATTGTTTGACATGCTGTGTGGGAGCTTGCAATGTCATGATGAAGAATGAAGTGATGTTTTTGTTGTTTTTCCTGATTTTGTCGATGACTTCTGTCAAACAAATTGTTGTATACCATTCAGCATTAACTGGTCTCCGATCCCCTAAAACAGTGGTTCCCAACCTGTGCTCCGCAGAGACCTTACTGCTCCGCGTGCACTTCTCAGGGGCTCCGCAGCCGTTCCAGGAAATAAAATAAATAAAAATTGAATAAAATCAAAAGTATTAGAAATAAAAAACAGAATCAAAATAATAAAACTGGAAATGACATTCTGAAAGAAAATTGGCCAAGTTGTATGTATGTCCAAGTGATTTCTGACTCTAGCCGGTTTATGACTCTATGACTAGCTGGAATGTGATCAACGAGATGCATTTTTGTTTGAATAATCTGCGTGTATTTTGATTATTTGCTTCATTTTATAAAAATCTGTCTATCAATATGTGAGCTGTGAAAGAGAAAAGTAAATTTATATTAACTAAAAAATCTACCCCCTCCCCCGTAACATTACTTCTAAACACCATTTGTAAGACATAGGATAGGCCTAGGGGCTCCGTCATAGAAATTGATTCTAAAAAGTAAAAAAGGTTGGGAACCACTGGTCTAGAGAAAAATTGGGGCTTTAATCGTTTAAAACGTTTTGAGATAATGACAATTTTTTTAATGGCATAATTTACATTATTTGTTAAAATTGTAAAATAAAAAAAATCACAACTCAAAAATGGTTAAAGATAGCGACCAGCGGTAGAAATTTTTGGATTTTTTGCAGTCTATTTAGTCTAGAAAAAAATTGAGGCTTTAATCGTTTAATGCGTTTTGACATTGTGACAATTTTTTTTGTGGCATAATTTACATAATTTGTGAAAATTGTGAGTTTAAAAAAATCACAACTCAAAAACGGTTAGAGAAAACAACCTGACGCTAGAATTTTTGGATTCCTCGTAGTTTATTAAGTCTTGAAAAATATCTGCGGGCACCCATGACTACAGCCCTAATTTTAGAACGGTTTAATAAAATTACAGGTTAGTGCTCTCAGTATAACAATTTAAAAATCAGTAAAATATGACTAAGGCCCGGTTTTTCCACCTTCAGATAAAGTTCCAGGTAACTATCTGACAGATAAGGTTATTTGTAACTTCATCTGCTGAGTAAATGTCATCCCTTCTTTCTATACAAATGTATCTATCGGATAGTTATCTAACCGATAATGGGACTGACGTATTGGATTCACTGACTGGTATTGACATTTATTCAGCAGATGAAGTTACAAATAACCTTATCTGTCAGATAGTTACCTGGGACTTTAACTGAAGGTGGAAAGACCGGGCCTAATACTTATTTAGGATCTCTCTGAGGGAAATAATAATGAAACGTACACAAAACATTTTATCCTTTGATGTAAAACAATATAAATTTCATAATAAATACCGCACATACATAAATTATTTAATATTTCCAACACCTTCGCTGTTTGAAACGAAGATTATGATCCGACCTCGTCAAGTTCATAAGCAAATCTCTGTAAGGCTGTCGTCTCGTTTGATGGATGCGAAAGAACACGACGTTACCATGACAACCAGCACCGGAGTACACCGGAGTACACCGGCAAAAAGAGCTTAATCCGGAAGTCGCGATCACCTGTTCCCGGAACATCCAACTAAACACTTACGAAAATAAGATAACGGGATCTTGATTTCGGTGCTCTTAAGAGGAGAAAGATGGAGGACAACCAGTGACAGGATTACCAGTAACAGGATTGATTTCTAGAATTATATTAAATTAATTAAATTTAGTATTTTCACCTCAAAGAATAGTCAGAAAAAAATTATCAAGCAAAAAATAAAATTAATATCTTATTCTATAAAAAATTTAAGTGAAGTGTGAATTTTCACATATTTCAGGGTTTTGCAGGTATTTAATAAGTGTAACAAGCTAACATAATACTGGATGTCTAGGTATATTTATCACGTCAAAATCAACAGTTTTTACCGACCGCCAACGTATATAAGGGAGGTATTGTGATCATACCAATTTTGAAGTTTCGAGATTTCGATGGATCTCCACGAATTGAGGTCCCTAATAACGTTTTGACTATTTTTAGCATGATGTCTGTCGGTCTGTCTGTCCGTCTGTCTGTGTGTCTGTCCGTCCGTCTGTCTGTCCGTCTGTCTGTCCGTCTGTCCGTCTGTCTGTTCGTCTGTCCGTCTGTCTGTGTACACGTGCAGAGCAAATACGGCTGAAAGGATTTTTATGAAACTTCATATTTAAGCTTCCACCATCAATGGCACGAGTTGATCAACTTTTGGTAAAAATCGGTTGACTAAAAATGGGAGTTTACTCGTGTCGATTTTAAAATTTTTGCGAATATTTCACAACAGAAAAATATCTCGAAAAAAATTATTAAACAAAAGTTGCTATAAAAGCAATAACTAATAACTTTTATTTGCGACGTTTTAGGGACGAAATTATTCCAAACGAAAAATTTGGAATAATTTAAAATCTGTAAAATTTTTCGAAATTTTTTCCAAGTCTCAATTTTTTCATATTTATATGTAACGTTTCCATGGTCATGATAAATAATATCTCTGTTAGAAAATATTAGGTCAAGTTATTTCTACTCTGCTGCTAGAATGTAATTTATATAAGTACTTTATGATGGCGGTCGGTCCTGTGGTGGCCACAGCTGATTTTTTTGATAATCAATTTTATTCGTTATTTGAGAACTAAGAGCTTCCATTTATTTTAAACAATATTTAAATAATTTGCCAAATATCCCAGCGTTTTTTTCTGCATTTGCTTCGTATTCAAGTCTTCATTAGATTAATAAGAAATATTTTACAGTATAGAGTGTAGTGTGGTGTGGCGTGAGTAACTCAGTTCGTAACTATTAAAAAAATTATTTTTTTAATATTTTTAATTCCAAAAAAATACACTCACTATCTTAGCTATAAATACAAAAAATCCATAACACTAACCATAATTTAACCATGAATTAAAATAATAATTAATTTTTTCAAAAACACAAAAACCATATTATTCAAAAATACAATCTGATCAAAAAATCCTACCGTACGTTTCCGGCTTAGATCAATATACATTACCTATAATTTTTTCAGATTTTTTGTTTAACCCTTTTTGGTAAAAGGGTGCGGGACAAGAACTTTTTCACATTTTTGGCTTTATTCGTGTTAAAAGAAACGAATTTGAAAAAACTATATATGGTTCCGTAATCTACGTCTTAAGAGCTTTCTTTTAATACCACACAATAAATTTTACAAAAATATTTACCGACCGCTAACATATATAAGGGAGGTATTGAGATCATACCGATTTTGACCTTTCGAGATTTCGATGGATCTCCACAAATTGAGGTCCCTACATAACGTTTTGACTTTTTTTAGCATGATGTCTATCGGTCTGTCTGTCCGTCCGTCTGTCTGTCTGTCTGTCCATCCGACTGTCTGTCTGTCTGTGTACACGTGCAGAGCAAATTCGGCTGAAAGGATTTTTATGAAACTTCATATTTAAGCTTAAAACATCAATGGCACGAGTTGATCAACTTTTGGTAAAAATCGGTTGACTAAAAATAGGAGTTTACTCGTGTCGATTTTAAGATTTTTGCGAATATTTCACAACAGAAAAATATTTCGAAAAAATTTATTGAACAAAAGTTGCTATAAAAGCAACAGCTAATAACTTTTATTTGAGACGTTTTTTGATAAAACGAAAAATTTCGAATAATTTCTGTAAAATTTTTCGAAATTTTTACTGTCTCAATTTTTTCATACTTATATGTAACGTTTCCATGGTCATGATAAATAATATCTCTGTTAGAAAATATTAGGCCAAGTTATTTCTACACTGCTGCTAGAATGTATTTTATGCAAGTACTTTATAATGGCGGTCCTGTGGTGGCCACAGCTGATTTTTTCTTGAACGACAAAAAAAATCGACATTGTTTGAAAAGTTTATCTGATTGGAAAAAGAAATTAAAACAAGTAGAAAATCAAAAAATTAAACGATATTTTTATAATAGCCAAAAATCAAACTTCACTTGTATATAACATATACGATAAACAAAGACTGACTTCCCGTTAGCATACGGATGACGCGTAGCCTCTCAATTTACCCCCACCACTACAAGTTACGAGCCAACCTTTTTAATAATCTTGAGTCAAAACCAGATACCTCACCAGTTAATTATTTTTTTATGTAATTTACATTAGAAATATTGTCCGTATGTGGTCTGTGTACCCTGGAGCGCCCTGGAGCGTCCTGGAGCGTCCCGACGCTGTTCAGGCGCTATATAACGTATTAATTAAGAGAGAATGCAGTATTCCGCGGTTGTGTGGGCGACACCAGGATCTGTGAAGCTCCAGAAGTGGGGATGTTCTGGAATCCTCTTCTCTCTTCCCTACAGTGGCTACTCGTACGCGTTAGTTTACAGAGGAGCCACTAAAATGCCACGCACATCACTAATATGCAGGGACAGGGTTACTTCAAATTCAAAGTGTTTAAACAATTGAGGGGGTTACAAGTAGAATGATTCAATTGCAATTTTTTCTAAATTTAAGTTAAGTACATATTTCGTTAGTTAAATATTATTATTAGATAGTAAAACGATTTCAATAGAATTTGCTTTACTAAGGCCCGGTCTTTCCACCTTCAGTTAAAGTTCCAGGTAACTATCTGACAGATAAGGTTATCTGGAACTTCATCTGCTGAATAAATGTCAATACCAGTCAGTGAATCCAATACGTCAGTCTCATTATCCGTTAGATAACTATCCGATAGATACATTTGTATAGAAAGAAGGGATGACATTTACTTAGCAGATGAAGTTACAAATAACCTTATCTGTCAGATAGTTACCT
Source organism: Liopterus haemorrhoidalis (assembly GCA_963971575.1). NCBI lineage: Eukaryota > Metazoa > Arthropoda > Insecta > Coleoptera > Dytiscidae > Liopterus > Liopterus haemorrhoidalis. The sequence goes on from OZ020616.1 coordinate 829,598, forward strand.
GGAACTTTATCTGAAGGTGGAAAAACTGGGCCTAACACACACGAACTTGAACAAAAAACTTGAAAAAATAAATTGCTATTTCAGTTATAGGTAAAACGATTATCATTTTACTGCAAGATCCTAAGAACAATACTAATGAATATCAATTAAGATGGGGAGAGATTCGCTGTTTTCCTTAACTTAAAACTAAAAAATCAGCTGTGGCCACCACTGGACCGACCGCCATCATAAAGTACTTGTATAAAATACATTATAGCAGCATTAGAAATATTTGCCCTAATATTTTCTAACAGATATTATTTATCAAAATTTTACAAAAATTTTTCGAAATTATTCGTTTTATCAAAAAATATCTCAAATAAAAGTTATTAGTTATTGCATTTATAGCAACTTTTGTTCAATAATTTTTTTCGAATTATTGTTCTGTTACTAAATATTCGCAAAAATCTTAAAATCTACACGAGTAAACTCCCGTTTTTAATCAACCGATTTTTATCAAAAGTTGACCAATTCGTGCCATTGATGTCAAGAGCTTAAATATGAAGTTTCATAAAAATCCTTCTAGCCGAATTTGCTCTGCATGTGTACACAGACAGACGGACAAATGGACAGACGGATGGAGGGACGGACCGACAGACGGACGGACGGACAGACGGACAGACGGACAGACGGACAGACACACCGACAGACATCATGCTAAAAATAATCAAAATGTTATGTAAGGACCTCAAATCGTGGAGATCCATCAAAATCTCGTAATGTCAAAATCGGTATGATCACAATACCACCCTTATATATGTTGGAGGTCGGTAAAAAGTGGAACATAAAGATTATAAAGTTAAATATATAGGTAATTTTAACTACTGTTAGGCAGTGGAGAATGAATAACCATTCAGCACCATCTGTTGACAAATTCCACAACTCTCAACATACTTGATTTCGGACTGTTTACCCTGTGATAACTCCGTTATTATTAATCTTTGATGTGTAGTGTTAAATACATTATGATTCTACGTGAAATGCTCTAATTTATTATTCTAAAATAACCTCACTGTAAAACTCCGATGTTATACTTTATAATGCAAAAACTTTTACGTTTAAAAAGAGAAAATTGCCCAATACACGATATCGGTGCATGATAGGTATAAGCCTTCCGGGACTTTTTTTTACATTTAGTTATGATCTACATGTTTTGTCTACATTATGTCAATATATCTCTTAAAATTTAACCTACGTAATCAATTCAAACTGCACGCGGAGTGCGAAACTGATGGTTTACCCCCCATAACGCCCCTTAGGAGGACATGGGCGAAGTTGGAACCCTCACTAAAATCCTTCTCGGATTATTTTACCCCCCTGTACCAAATATGGTGAAAATTGGTCTGTCCGTTTGGCTTTATATAAAGAACAGACAAACAAACAGAAAATCATTCTGTATAAGATTATTCTTTCTGTGTCCCGTTTAACACGTCTGTAATGCATATTGCATAAATACAGGCGTCGTTGACGAAATGTCAAAATCGGTATGATAACAATACCTGCCTTATATATGTTGGCGGCAGGGCCGGGCCGATCATTTTTGGTGCCTGAGGCAAGATAGAAAAATTGCGCTATTTGATTTTATCCCCCCCCCCTTTTTCCACACCCATTTTCTGACCCATCTCCCCTCAAGCCATTATCTTGTCTCGTAAAAGCCTCTATCTTTTTTCATCAATCCTATATTATTATACAGGGTCCGTCAGTTAAACCTGAGTAGTAATTAAAATTATAAGTGATGTTTTTAAACCCCTGCAATATTTTTTAAAATGTGGCATTTTGTCACCGTCTGTACAAATAATTATCCTGCCATAAAAATAGAAAGTTCAAATGATTAGATTTTTAGAAAATTTGGCCGGTAAATGTTTAAGATGAGTAAATAGGGATCTTCACGAATTCCTCTGGTTCAGGTCACTTAAATCCATAACAGATGTTGGCTATAAATAACATTGAAACATTTCTTACACTTGATTTTGGTTGAAACAAGTGCCGTCCAAATACAGTACTACCAGAAATAATAAAATATATTGGCAAATTTGATAATCACGACTATTTTGGCTCACTATAAAAGATTCTTTTTGGCGCCTTGATAAATCCGGCGCCTGAGGCGATCGCCTCGCCGCCTCACCCATCGGGCCTGGTCCTGGGCCTGGCGGCGGTCGCTAAAAAATAAAATATATAATATAATTTTACATTTTTGGAAGGCAAAAAATGAAAAAATTGGAAAATTGTATTAAGAATAACATAGAAAATCAAATAATAATTAAAATAACATTTTGAAATGACAGCACGGAGTGTGCGAAACTGCTGGTTTACCCCCCATAACGCCCCCGAGGGGGTCATGGATGAAGGTGGAACCCTTATTAAAATCTTCTTATTATTATTATCTTCTTATTATGGATTATTTTATCCCCTGTTATTAAATTTGGTAAAAATTGTTCTCTCCGTTTGGCTTTGTATAAAGAACAGACGAACTGAGATTCGTTTTTATATATAAAGATGGAACACCGATATTCATCCATAGAGCACCCTGTATAATATCGATTATATTGTTCCCGATTAGAAGTTAGTGTTGTGGAAGTTCGGGAGTCTAGTCATGTCTGAGCGTAGGTGAGCTGTTTTGAATTCCAGAATAATATCTTAACTTTGTTAAAAAATATCGCACATACACTAGCGTTCGCAGTTTACTCCAACTTCAGAATGTACTCGAATACCGGGCTTACTCGCTCAACTACCAACAAATAAGACACACTCCATACAATACGTGATGAAGATGAAAGAAACACTTAACGGGTCGTCAAACACCGCAGTTCTCACAAGTTTCTCATACAAAACTAACAATCTGAAATAAAATTAGCAGTAGTTGACTGATAAATTAAATGGGACTGGGAAAACTTTTGCCAAGAAAAGCAATAGCTTCTATTGTTAAACTATTTCAGTTTAACAATGATTTTAATGTGAACGCAAAGTATAAAAAGTAAAATTTTCTATTTAGCATTCATAAGAGGGTCACTACGAAACTGAATTGAGTGTTATAATGAATTTCATTATTTAGTAAATTATTTTCTCCACGACCACTATAGAATTTACCAATTCTAAAACCAATTTTGACTACAGAAAGTTAATATTCTAACACAAGAGTTGTTATTCTAAAGCACTTATCTTCTTATGCATTTTGCATGTATTTCATTCCATCACTTGTTATGGAATAACTATTCCATACTTGTTGTCTTTTGTTTTTGTAGGGTTACATTAAGATATACATTTGCTCCCCCCCCCAGGATAGTTTACCTTATATAAAATATAATTTAGGTTGTTAGAAGTTTTCCTCACCAGAGGTGAAGAAAATTTATAAATTTACCGGACTTTTATTATTTAATATACTGCAAAAGACCTAGAACAGGGGTCGGCAACCTGCGGCTCTTTTAGAAAATTTTGTGGCTCTTTGAAAATTGGCTTTTTATTTTAATATAATCTATTTTTTAATTTTCAACTTTCTGCCTGTACTATACAGGTTTTGTATTTTTCAGAATGTTTTACGGTGCAATTCACGCCCGGTAATTCCCCGAGTTACTGCATATTCCCTTTTAGAAGAAGTTATTTGTTTCGAAAAAAAATTATCTGTATTTGTGAATGATTTACATGCAAAAACATTTTTATATTTTATTAATTTACAAAAACATGCTATTAATGCAATTTTTTTGCACAAACTATTGTTAACATGAAAGAAGCTTTTCGAGATAGATTTAAAGATTTTAGAAAATATAAAGCTACACTAGCTTTTTTGACATAACCAATTGAAGTAGAAATGTAGCAATTACAATCACCTTCAATTAGTGGATTTGAAATCCAAAGGTTTATGGAATTATATATTCTTAAAACTTAATTCAAAATGGAACATTTAGAAAAAAAAAAGTGAATTTTATCTTCCCCGTATAAGTGGACCGAAATTCGCAATCTTCAAACTGTAGATAAAGTTCTTTTCGAAGCTTGGAACCATCTTCCAGAATCGTTCAATCTTTTAAAACATTATGCTTTTGGGCTAGTGACAATTTTCGGATCCACATATTACTGTAAGCAAATCTTTTCACATATGAAATTAATAAAGAGTCAGTTAAGAAGTAATCTTACTGACCTGAAACTAGAGTGCTGCCTTAAGTTAAAGATTACTGAATATTCACCAAATATTGTAGTCTTATAGAACACTATCCAGGAGCAATCGTCCCATTAAAAAAATATATTGCAACTACAATAGGTATCACAAACTAAATGTATAAGTAAATATTAATTTATTGTAATACTTGATTATTTTAAAACAAATAAACAATTTTTACGTTTTTTTCTTAAATATAGCATATATTTTATAGCGGCTCTTCCATGTTATTGTGTTTTTTTTTTCAATATAGATTTGGCTCTTTGTCACTGAAAGGTTGTCGACCCCTGACCTAGAACGTTATTTTCTACGCAAGCCATGTAATTAAGGTCGTACCGACCAATTTAGAATATTTTGTTATTTTTGCTCCCCCCAAGCTGAAATCCTGGCTACGTCCCTGACAGCCCCCCCCCCGGGTTTTTGTGGATCCTATTTACGCCACTGGGATTTAAGCTCCAAACCGGAACAACCCGGAAAAGCGAGACGTCTAGTCATCCTATGTATAGATTATTATTCGTTTTAAATCTGATTGTAAGTTTTGTAAGAAATGTGATGTCTGTCCTGTGTAAGGTACCGTCATAGGCGACAATCTTAGCTCAGAGCACCGGAAATAATGATAATAATGAAAGGAATAATGAGTTTAAGACTTGTAGGTAGGTAGGTAGGTAAGGTGGTAGGTAGGCAGGAGCGTGTTTATTTATAGACGGATTGATATTATCAGTTATTTTAAAGTTGGACTGGAGTTAATAATTCATGGGTTCTGTCAATAACACCAGAACGTTTACTTAAATATAACTTATGTACGAGTTGATAAAAATACTGACATACAAATAACTCTAATAACGATACCCTATACATATAATAGCACTATATTTGTACATGATTTATAATTCAAATGTCAAAAGACGTGGGTTTTTAAAGAAAAGAATTATTTATTATTATAAAAAAAAGAGAAATCAACAAACAATACTAGGTCTACAAGTATGAAATGCGGATTTTTTTCAAACTTGCCGCGCAAACCGAGTGTATAGTTTCAACACATATGGCGTTTTGTTAAGTTATCATTAAGTGTCAAATGCGTATAGGTTATAATTTGAAAAGTGATCATATAGTTTTGTTTTACTGTGTTAAAAATGTCAAATTTTGTGTCAAATAAAGAGCATTCGCGGACAGTACTTCTGTTTTGTTTTCATTTGAAAAAAACTGCTGCTGAATCATACCGAATGCTTCGAGAAGCTTATGGTGAATATGCTCCATCGCAATATACGTGTGAACGATGGTTTCGGCGTTTCAAAAGTGGTGACTTTGATCTTACAGACAAAGAACATGGAAAACCTCCAAAAAAATATGAAGATACAAAATTGGAAACATTGCTACAGGAAGACGATAGTCAATCACAAAAACAACTAGCAGAACAGTTAGGCGTTAGTCAACAAGCTGTTTCCAATCGCCTACGAGAGATGGGTAAGATCCAGAAAGTCGGCAGATGGGTTCCACATGCATTGAATGAGAGGCAGATGGAAAAACGCAAAAACACTTGTGAAATTTTGCTTGCACGATACAAAAGAAAATCTTTTTTGCATCGTATCATTACTGGCGATGAAAAATGGATTTATTTTGAAAATCCCAAACGCAAAAAATCATGGGTGAACCCAGGTTCACCATCCACATCAACTGCAAGACCGAATCGCTTTGGCAAAAAGACAATGCTCTGTACTTGGTGGGATCAAAAGGGTGTGGTCTATTATGAATTGTTAAAACCTGGTGAAACAGTTAATACCCAACGCTCAAGAAAAAAAGCCTAATATACATTCTGTCAGGAAAGTAGCGGAAATTGTTAAAAAAAGCACACAATTTTCATTTAATCATCAAAATTGAATTTTTTGCCTTCAAAGTAGGCCCCATTTGATGCAACACACATTTTCCAGCGTTTTTTCCAGTTTTCTAAACACCTTATATAGGCGCTTTCCGGTATAACCTTCAGGTCATTACACGAATTTTCTTTTATGGCCTCGATCGACTCAAAACGGGTTCCACGTAGTGGCAATTTTAATTTCGAAAATAAAAAGAAGTCACACGGGGCCACATCTGGTAAATACGGTGGTTGCTCGATGGTATTTGTCCCGTTTTTGGCCTTAAATTCAGTCACAATTGCTGCTCTATGCGATGGTGTATTATCATCATGTAAAATCCACGAATTGTTCTTCCAAATCACGTGAAATCTTTTTTAAGCTAGAACGCCGATTATCGAGCACAATTTCCTTTACTTTTTCGATGTTTTCGTCAGTTGAAGCGGTCTAAGGCCGTCCGGAACGTGGTTTGTCTTCGACGATCTCTCGACCGTTTTTAAAATCATTGTACCACTCGTACGCTCGTGTTTTTGATAAAGCTGATTCACCATAACACTTTTTCAACATTTTTAACGAGTCGACACACGAAATTCCATTCGCAACACAAAATTTAAGGCAAACTCTTTGTTCAGTAGTTTTGTTGTTAAAATCGCGTCGCACAACTGAAGTGTGTTAACTAAAACAGCCGATGTAATCAAACTGGTTGACAGATGGCGTTCATGTTTGACACAGTAATTAGGAACAGTGCTGCCATCTTATGAAAAAAAGATTTTAAAAAATTCTTAGCGCGTGCTTTTAAAAATTGATATTCTATTATTGAACTACAGTTAAAATATTTTTTTCTCTATGGCAACTACACAACTTCTGGATTAATATGAAAAATTAAAAAAAGCCAGTGGTTTTCAAAATGTGGGACATCTTTTTATTTGTTTATTTTTGGACGAAATTCACCTTTTAGAGAAAATTGGCAAAGGAAAAATCGATTTAATTCTACGTCACCATGCTGCCTTTAAAATTGTGCCTCACATTTACCTAACACCCTGTATTTCTATGACTTCGCGGCCCCCTAATGAAGCTTTCACGGACCCCCAGAGGGTCGCAGTTCCAGGTTGAGAAACGCTGGTATACAGGACACATGGAACGATACTAACGTCGGCGAATCAACGCAGTTACGTCACGCGACATAATAGACCGGGAGCTCATGACATTTTTGGTCTCCGATTTCATACAGCAGGCCTTTTGGAGGAGAGAATATTTACCCTGTGACAACAAAAAAGGGATGGTACTAAACCCCTGTACGCTTTCCGGTCATAGGGAAAATTGCATTTCCACTTGCACAAAATTTTTGTGTTTTTCTCTGATTTAATATTGCTTGCCCTTTTGTCAAAAGAAAGTTATAACAAATTTAAAGTCTTTTAATTATAGGCATGCTGCATGAAAACGCGGAAAATCATATTTTTTTATTACAAGATCACATGACCGTTTGAGCCCTTTGGGACCCTCCGAATCGCATGCATATATTTAAAAGACTTTAAATTTGTTATAACTTTCTTTTGACAAAAGGGCAAGCAATATTAAATCAGAGAAAAGCACAAAAATGTTGTGTTTAAGTGGAAATGCAATTTTCCCTTGCAGGGGTTTAGTACCATCCCTTTTTTGTTGTCACAGGGTAAATATTCTCTCCTCCAAAAGGCATGCTGTATGAAATCGGAGACCAAAAACTGTCATGAGCTCCCATTAAGAGCTGTCATTAAGATTTTGAAAATTGTATAACCCCGCCCAGCCTGTCTCAATTTTTTCATACTTATGTAACGTTTCCATGGTCATGATAAATAATATCTCTGTTAGAAAATATTAGGTCAAGTTATTTCTACTCTGCTGCTAGAATGTATTTTATATAAGTACTTTATGATAACGGCCGGTCCTGTGGTGGCCACAGCTGATTTTTTTATATAATGTTTATATGAAGGTATAAAAATTAAAGCATTAAATAAATTACCATGTGTCAATTTTGTAAATACCTATAATTTTTATATTTGAAAGGGGCCCCATTTCTTTATTTTGCACTGGGCCTCGCAAAACATAGCGCCGGCCCTGCATCTTGTCTAACAAACGACTGTATTGTTTGGAACAATGCATTCGTTTGTTACTTCGTGTGACGTAACTGCGTTGATTCGCCGACGCTAGTATATACAGACGCATGGAATGTATTTATTGAACACATGCGGCGAAATTTACAACCTCAACCCTTTCACACCCAATATATATTTAAGTGTTCACAGTTTGAAAGGGTGTTTTAAATGCATTAATTAAAACGTGTGATTTGGAGAGTATCCATTGTGTTTGAATTGTAGTGTAGTTGTTAAAACTAATGATTCACAAACTCAATTCATCCCAGGTTCCAGAATGGGCAAGTATTACGTCCTAACAAATCGATCGGGTTTGAACTTGAGGACGGTCGAGGGACGCATTGCGCCGTGAGAGGGGAGTCCTTGTGACGCACGCGTGTGTTCTGGATGTGCGTGTTTATCCTTGACACAGTGCCCTCCTTACGGTGGTGGGGATAAGGGCTCGCTGGTGGCTGGGTGGGGGGGACGGAGCGGGGGACGACAGGAGAGGGGCGAACAGCGCCACCTACCTGTGGATATAACATCCCCTGTTGCTTCACTCTACTGCATACACTATCATCCCCTTCTCGTCCTCTATAGAATCCCGGTTTTACCTAGGATTTGCCTGGGATCTCAACCACTAGAAACGGTCAAGGTACCTTTTTCTGGGACATTAAGTACGATACTAATGATAATACAAGGATGTAAAATGTTACTGTCTAGTTACGTAGTTCGGAAAATATTGTTTTGGCTTACGCAGGGTTTCACACAAAGTCACGTACAGTTACTCACAAAATTGAGCATACAAGAATTTGACAAAGATACTTTTTAATAAAACGTGACTATAAAACAGATTTTTTTAAAACTAATTATTTTTACTTGCCCGACCTTAATATATAAGGGGCAAGTATTGTAATCGCGAAAATTTTCGATGTCGAGATTTTGACAGATGACCACGTTTCATGGTCCAGGGAATCCAAAAAATCTATTTTCGAAGTGCCGTCGGTATGTGTGTGTGTCTGTGTGTCTGTGTGTATACACGATAACTCAAAAACGGTTTAACTTATAGAGTTCGTTCTGGTACTACCACCACCATTCTGAAACGATAATGCACATTCTGTCTGCTTGTCCATCTCTTGCAGCGTCGAGCTACGTGTCTCGAAATAATGCTGCTCTCCGCGTGCTCTACTATCATTTTAGACATGCCTATGGTATTGACCAAATACTGGTTATACCGTACGTCCCTTCTGACATAGAATTGGTGGTGGAAAATTCCAGCA